>BGPR01000191.1:201822-224763 GCA_013235015.1 Araneus ventricosus | reverse complement strand
ATCCTATAAACTAGAACATATCTGTTAAAATGAGTAGTTAGAGAAATTGTAACTGTATGCACTTAATTTTATAACGTAAATAAACAGATTAAAGTAAGTAAAACCTTCAAAAGCAATGGCGGATTGCACTCTTCTCGTAGGAAGATTACTCACATGATTGATTTTTCAAATTAACTTGCACAGTTAGGAAAGCTTGTTTAAGACGAAAAAAAATGTAGAAAAAAAATTTCATTCAAAAATAAATAATAATCCTATTAGCTAGAACATTAAAATGAGAGTTAAAAATGAGAACTGTTAAAATGAGTAGTTAGAGAAATTGTAACGGTGTACACTTCGTATAGTAAATAAACAGAGTAACATAGCAACGAATCATATACTCTCTTTTATTGCTGTCTCTTAAAAATTTATTTTCTTTTAAGTATCCATAAATAATCAATTGATTAATGGGAAAAAATCAACTTCATGAAAATAGAATTCCAATTTTTCTAATGTTATATCCATTAACAAAAATTAAAACTCTCGGAATTAAAATGACATCTATTTTTTTATTAATTACTTAGAAATTTTAAGTAGTGATTTCTTAAGTTTTTAGGGGTTTTTTTAAATTCGTTCGATTAACTCCCCGTTACCTGAACAGTCTGTGATCAATCAAGCATTTTGAACTCGAAGATTATCTAAACACTGGTTTTTCTTTTGTGTGAAAGATATTCGGCGGCTTTTTATTGGCACTTGCAGAAATGGACTCTTCGGGACAAAAACATGTTTTTATCACCTTGCTGGATGTGAAAGAGGTTAATTAGCTGGACGAAAGAAAACGACTAAGAAAGGGGGTTTTCCGCTAACTACAAGAAGATTGATGCACTTCAAGCGTTCTAAATTGATCCCAAGTTTACTCTGGTTGAAGAAATAAAGGTGTTTACATTCGATCTCGAGTCGTCCTTTATTGAAAAAACATTAGTTTCTTTAGAGAAGAAATGTGATGAGCCAATTTGATTGACACGAAAAACAAATAAAATTTGACTCCAGAAAATGTTCAGAAATTGAACACACTTTTATTAGCTTACTAAGAAGCAAAAAATTTTTAAAATTATGGCATGCTTTTTATTATTTTTTCTCAAACTAGCTAGGTGGCGCCATTGGTACGGAAATAAAATTCTATTTAATTAATCATGAACTGATAATAAAGTTCTGAAAATGTTAAAATGCAGTATTATCATCAAGAATTCGCAATTGTACAAAATTTCAAACTTCCAGCAAGTCAGGAATTGAGCGAAAACCCGATAGAAAAATTCTATCTTTATAAACATGGAATAAATTAAGTTAAATAAATATGTGTGAGAAATGATTAAATCACATGAAAGTTCAAATATCGTATGATATTCTATGAATATTTTTATTGTAAAATTGTGTGAACCTTTTTTCGTACGGAATATTTTCATTCAAACTTGATGTAAATTCATACCTTTATAAGCATATAATGTTTTTATTTGACGTATATTTGGAATTTTTTAAACGTATGGTTTTTGAATTTGTCATAGAAACAGATTATATGAAGAACGATGAATTTTATAAGTACGAATCTTTAAAAGAGTTACATTATTTATATAAAAAAAATTATTAAAAGTTGCTGAAATTTAAAAAAATAATTGATCAAAAGGAAAAGACATTCTTTAAGAGTGGAAAGAAAACTGTTAAAAAGAGTTAACATATCGGATGTACTTTTTCAACTGCATTGTTTGAAACAAATCATAATAATACAACATAAAATG
This sequence comes from Araneus ventricosus, assembly GCA_013235015.1. NCBI lineage: Eukaryota > Metazoa > Arthropoda > Arachnida > Araneae > Araneidae > Araneus > Araneus ventricosus. Next base: position 222,994 of record BGPR01000191.1, on the reverse strand, counting down.
AATAGTTTGGAAACATTGTGGTTAATCTACTTTAAAAATTGCATAATATTTTTACATGCAAAATAAATAAAATTGTTTCCTTTATAACTATCAATAATTTAGTACCAACTACAATTAGTTGAAGGATTGAACAATTCAGTGTTGGTAAACAAACTTCGTACATTGAATATAATCATGTCTTTGAAATTTAAAACTTTACAAAGCATATTTGTATTTCTTAACAATTAGATTCGTCTCATGTTTCTTCGTTGCTGTGGTATGGAAATTTTTGGAATATGTGGTGCTGCCCTAACGTTAGATTAGTTAACGTAGTCTAGTTAGTTAAATTAGCATCCCGTTTAAGGACGGGGAGAGATAATTAGGGACGGACTACGTTATTTTTAACACCAGTCTGATGACGAGGATGACAACTGAACCAGAACCACCCGCACCAATTTTCCACACCATACAAGCAAGGGAAGTGTTACCCCTGATGAATTTAATGTGATACAAGCACACGCACGGAGCTGTTTGGCAGGAGGATCGGATCTCGAAACGCGACTTTCCTCACTCGAAGCCGACTGAATCATAGATAACATGAATCAAAATCGGGTCTCGAAATGGTGACCATCCGCACCCTAAACCAACGGAATCATAGGTGACATGAATCAGGAATTGAATCTCGAAACCGTGACTTTTCGCACCCGAAGCCGGCTGAATCATAGGTGGCATGAATCAGGAATCGAGTCTCGAAACCGTGACCTTTCGCACCCGAAGCCGGCTGAATCATAGGTGGCATGAATCAGGAATCGAGTCTCGAAACCGTGACTTTTCGCACCCGAAGCCGGCTGAATCATAAGTGACATGAATCAGGAATCGAGTCTCGAAACCGTGAATTTTCGCACCCGAAGCCGACTGAATCATAGGTGACATGAATCAGGAATCGAGTCTCGAAACCGTGACTTTTCTCACCCGAAGCCGGCTGAATCATAGGTGACATGAATCAGGAATCGGGTCTCGCAATCGCGACATTCCGCACCCGAAGTCGACTAAATCATAGACAAATAGAATCATAAGTGGCATGAATCAGGCAGCTGTTCTCCAGTAGTCCTCATGTAATTCGGATACCGTGTGAAAAGGACTTGCACCCAATCAATGAACATATAAAATCACATATTCATAAGGGAAATAAGAACTTTCTTCAAGATGATAGCCATTAAAATAATTTGTTCTCCCATACTATATCCAAATAAAAATGCGACTTATTCATAAAAACATATTGGAGCTCGCTTCTTTAAAACTAGTACGGAAATAACGATAAAATTAATAGGAAATTATTAGTTAATTTTTATAACAAAATCCTCGTTTAAACCACAATATTACTAGAATATGAACTTCAAAAAATATGTACAAGTATTTAACGCACAAATATAAAAGAGAAAAAAACTATACAAAAAGAACAACAAAAAAGTAATAAAAAAATTGGAATCTTTTTGTCCTGCAATTAAAATAAGTGTAACTATGAAACAGCTTAAATAAAATTGTTTTCTGTATATAAATATGGTAACACTACGCACTGTTTCGTTTTCTATTTTGAAATAACGCAGTTAAAAATGAAATCTAACTTTAAGCAAGATAATCTTATTATATATTTTAATATTATACTATTCATAATCAATGTTCTTCACCATTCGTGTTTTAATCACTGAGCTTGAAAATTATGTTGAAATGATAAGCTTGACGTTTGTTTGAAAGAAAAAAGATTCTATTTGAAGAGCAGCTCTGCTGAAAAGAACTAAAAACTCTCTTTTCAATAAATCAATTCAATTTGAATTACTAGCAAAGTAATAAAACTCATCAATAATTCTTTCACCATAATCATCTTCCAAATAACCTAAAAACAATATTAACTTTTACGAGCAAAATCATAACAGCTTCGAGGAGTAAGATTGAACAAAGTGGCCACTAGCTCAATAAGCAAGACACAATAGCCAATAAGTTAGATCGTTTGCCTGTCAGAACTGAAATATGGCATCGAACGTTTTGGCACGTTTCACTGGTCACGCTCTTTGCGCCCAAAGAGTTGTTCATCTCCCTCCCCCCTCCTTCCTCCTATCTATGAAAAAAACCATGTTACCACTTAGGACCTATGAAGTTATGATAACAAATGAAGTCATACAGCGAAAAGATTTGTGGACCGAGTTTTGTTTTTTATTCGCCTTATTTTATTATTATTATTATCGTTTGGCTTCTTGAATTTTTATTCTCGCGATTAATTATCGTTTGACATATTTGAACATTATCTAAAAATCATTACAGCGTCTTTTTTCCCTTCTTTCTTCTGATTTATACTTTGAAACATTAATTCCAGGTTTGTTTTTACTGTGTAGTCTCTAAAATATTCATTATTGATCAAAGGTAGATTGGATAACATTTTACAAAAAATTCCAAAAGAGTATAAGCACTTGAAATGGTTCCAAGTATAATGTGCAAAGTAAAGAACTATTGGTAAGTTGAGAAGTAAATCTTCGCAAAAATTTTGAATAAAATTCAAGAAGGAAGCCAAAAAATAAACATCTCAGTCATGACTTCATTATCATCGTAAAAATAAAATAATCTTATATAATATTTCTGTTGTAAACATCCTATTTTCTCAATTATACAAAGCTTTCAGCGATGAATAAGGTATTAGAGGATAGGATATTTTAACGACTTCTGACATAGTGTATTGAGCTTATGTTAAAAAACATCGTTTGTTTATAATTTAAGTTAAAAGAAAATAAAAGCATACACATTGTGACATTATGAATGTTGCACAGCTCCCTCACACATTTTCCTCTATTTTACAAGGCTAACCCATATAAATTATTAACTTAACCAAACTCAGGTGAAACTTGCTAGAAACTCAATAGAAACCTGATGTAACCAACTATTTACTTAACATATTTCAGTAATCGGTAAAATATTGTAATCGTATTATTTCTGTTATCAGGCATGCGTTTAATATCTGAAATCATGCCAAGAAAAAGAAAAATCATCTTTTTTTTTGGGGGGGGGGTGAATTTATGAAACTTTCGAACGGGTTTATTGGTAGTATATAAACAACCGAACAGGAAACTAACTTTCTCTCTATATTTCTCAAATATTACAGTTATTGTTATTGCACTTGCATAGTGTGAAGATATTTTACTGCATTTGAAATAAATCTAAGACAAAAAATAACAATAACAGGTTTCAGTTTTTTCCCTTTAATATTTCCCCCCTTTTTTAATCTTTTCCCATAGTTCAAAAAATGTTCTTTTTCCTTAAAACGTTCTGGAATAATAAATGTTATCAATAATAAATCCTATCTTAGATAACTCTTAATAAAGTGTTTTGGAATGAGAGCTCTGTACCTGCTTCCTATTCTAATAATTTCAACGAAACCAAATTCCAATCAGAAAAAGAACGAAAAATATACAGTTCAGACTCCGTATAGACGAATGGCATATCTCTGAATAAAATTAAATACAGAGATTTGTTTGTATTAGTATAGTGTGGACTGAAATTTGGATAGTAATACTAACAGAGTTCAAAGAATTTATAAATCATAAAACCACAATGCTACTACTAATAACAATACCAAAAGAAAAGGAAGAAATGAATGAACACTTCACCGAATACTGATTCGTCTAAAAGTTACGGTATATTTTCAGAAATTTCGGTGCAAACTTTTCCAGCGCCAAAATGCCGAAAGCCAAAATATTAGTTCCAGTTTCATTCTCGGCCACTTTTACATCATGGAAGATTTAAAGTCTTTAATAAGTTAAGAATGCATTTGTTAGAATGGATTAATGTTGAAATTTACCACCCTTTCGTGGAACAGACTGTTCGTTCGTAGAGAGAGAAAACGCATTTAGTTCGATTAATTTGATATTATAAATTGATTTTGTCTGCAGCGAGCTCTGAATGGCGCGTGCCGGGTGATATTAAATCGCGATGAAACAGGCTCTTTTGATTATTGATGCCTCATAACATGCTCGAAATCATAAATATGTATCATTTACGAGATATTTGATCTACTGCATTCATGATGCAATATTTGTAATTGAATGCTGATTGCCGTTTGTCACTGCCAGCGAGTTTAACAATTCCGCGTGAATAGAACTTTGGAAATGACAGTGAGGGAATACTCTCTGCATCATGCAAAATGAAGGATTTTAAAAACTTCTGAAAATTACATTTTTTGTATCTTCGTCAATCAACTTTATTAATTAATCTCTACTAATAATAAAAGAGAATGTGTGTGTTTGGCGCTCTACAGGGCAGACCGCTGGACCAAGAGCTGCGACATTTGGCACAAATATACTTTGGAGGGTGAGAATGTGCACCTAGGAGCCCTTTTTTGAAATTTTGTTTAAAATTTCAATTAATTATAAATTAAGCAAAATTTTGGCGTTTTTCCTTAATAACTTCCGAAAATAATATAGCAAGAAAGTCATTTTAACTCCAACTGAAAGTGCAAAATATTACCTTTCCAATGATATCAATTAAGTTTCTGTACAATTTTTTCCCTAATTTTAAAAAATATTTTTCGCATAATTTACAACAATACTTTTTATAACGCATTTCAAACCATTTTCATTGTTTAAACAAACATTTATTTGCGTGTTTCTCTACCATTGTTGAAAGCTAAGGTAATATCTCAATGTTTAATGCTATGTTTTAATCGACATATTTTCATCTAGCTAACATGCGGCTGGAAGTAATATGTGCCGCGCCATTTAAAGTTAAAATAAAATGCATATTTTGAAAGAGGAATAAGAGAGCGAAGTTGATGCCGACAATGTGCATTTGGATGTTACATACGTAGCCGGTCACTTGACTCCATTAGGGTTATTAATGCAGACAATGAACAAAATAGGTAAGGCTACGGAAAGAACACGGGTTAAATGTCTATCATAATTTGAAATTTAAAATTACTTTGTTAAGGAAACCATGAGTAACAAATTATACATAAGAGATTCAGTTGGAATTATATTTTTGGCGATAAGTTGGTCGCCGACGGCGGTTACAAATAAAAGGCTTTGTTATTAACATATGTAATATACCCTAAATGAGAGACTTCGAATTGAAAGAATTCATGTTCTTATGTGTTTTTATTACTGAATTTTATGACGATTTAAATGTTATCGTTGGATTTTTTCACAGAAAAATTCCAATTCAAGTAAAATCGGGAATGTTCTCCCCTCGGCTTTCACGTGTACTTCCACATAAATTAGGATGCGAAAATAATACTTTTAAATAGGGGGATTCCCCTCCCCCCCATTTTTATGGCATAGAGAAAAAGATCGAATGTAGAATCAATAATTTCATAAAAACAGTTTTTAAAACACTTTTATTAGTGTGCTATAAAGTAGAATTTTTTATGTTAATTATTTTATGCGCTTTATTCTTTAATTTATATTTAATTATTATAAATATTACGGAAACTTTAAATCCAGTTTTTTAAATTCGTTACCAACTGGAGACTATTATGGGAACAAAATTTAAGCAACGGTAAACAAAACCAGCGCCATCTGGTGTAGGAGACACAAATCAGTGCAAGCTTATACATGTACAAAACTTCAAAACTCTAGAACATGATTAACTGAATGCAAAATAGATCACAAAATTCCATTATTACAAACATGAAACAAATCAAGCTAAATAAAAAATGAATAAAATGTACCTCTTCCCACTGAAGAATTTTTTTTAGAATTGGATCGGATCTACAATTCTGGTGTAAAGACCACATGCCAAATCTCATTGGTCAAGAGCATTGCGTTTTTGAATTATCTTGTTCACATACAAACAAGCAGTCTACCATCTGAAATTTGGCACATATTTACAGGTTTACTAGAAAGACTACATGCCAAATTTCATTGGTCTAGAGCATTGCGTTTTTGAATTATCTTGTTCACATACAAACAAACAGTCTACCATCCAAAATTTGACACATATTTACAGGTTTACTAGAAAGACCACATGCCAAATCTCATTGGTCAAGAGCATTGCGTTTTTGAATTATCTTGTTCACATACAAACAAGCAGTCTACCATCCGAAATTTGGCACATATTTACAGGTTTACTAGAAAGACTACATGCCAAATTTCATTGGTCTAGAGCATTGCGTTTTTGAATTATCTTGTTCACACATAAACAAACAGTCTACCATCCAAAATTTGATACATATTTAGAGGTTTACTAGAAAGACCACATGCCAAATCTCATTGGTCTAGAGCATAGCGTTTTTGAATTATCTTGTTCACATACAAACAAGCAGTCTACCATCCGAAATTTGACACAAATTTACAGGTTTACTAGAAAGACTAGATGCCAAATTTCATCAGTGTTGGTTATCGATTTCCTAAATTATTATTCGATTCACATGCACACATTTAAACAAACAGAGTCTTCTGTTGAAGAATTTGTCCAAAATTTGACAAAGATCTATAAAGCGCTATCAAAAAGTATAAAAGCTGATGTCCTACCGTCAAAACTAAACTTAGTAGAATGAAGACACTTGGCAGATATGGGACTTTGAGACTTCTCATAGACACGACAAAAGTTACAAAATCCAAGCTCCTGCCACTTCTTTACAGTAGGGCTTTGACAAATGTATGTACTTTGCTGTCGTAGCATTTGTTATGGCAGAGAAATTTGAGTTTAAAACTATACTTGATCCCTTTGAATGCTCGTTTTCCTTGAACCATGGTCACAATCCTACTATCCATGCCCTGTTACAAATCTTTAAAAAAGTCTTTATTCATTTTTTAAAGAGAAGAAACCTTAAAGCGCTACCCAGTGTTCCAACATGGCAGTTTTGAAAGTTTACAGAAATGAAAATATCTAAACACTTTTCAATTGGAAATTATAGAATCTACATTTTCGAAAATAATTTCTTTACAAAGATGAAAACTAAAATTATCTTCACGATATAAAATAAAAGCTGAGCCTCTAAATTATTGATAAAATTTTTAAAAATTAAAGGACAAAAAAAAAAGAACAACTGAATAATTTATTCGATCATTGTGAAATGAAATATTTATTCGGTTGACTTTCAGAATAAATCATTAACACAAAAAGATTTCTCTAATTTCAGTGAGTGCTCTAATTAATTTAAGCCGCACTTCCGGAAGAAATGCATGAAACATTAAGCAATTAGTTCGCCATTTATTTACTTTCGATTTCGAACAATTTTTTCCCCCAACCCTCTGCAGATTCATCAAAACAAACGTGTTCTATACACGTATCCCCACTTACATATTACACCAACCCCAATGGGATGTGTTGGTAGAGGGCGCTTCTCAACCACCTTCCCCCCTCATGTGAATGTCGGTCCATTTGGACTCAAAACACGTGCGCTGGCATCCAGTTCCGAATTTGCATGGAAGGAAATATGGCACCGCTAGATAGACCTCCCCCTCCCGCCCCCTCACGTGGGTGCACCCCTGTCTCTCATTCGAAACTACCCCCACTGAAACTCGCAAACGGTTCTTGTATTGATTGCTTGAACTACCCTCCATACCCCTTCCCAGTGCCTTTGTGTTTCTTTGAGCATGCTATGCATATTAAAAAGTATCGATTTTTACCCGATGCCAACCTACTCGAGTAAATTCAGTGTACTGTATTTGCACAAGAACATTACTACCAGGGGAGGTGGGGGGAGGAGCCAGACCCCCCCTGCCGTTACGCGAGGGAGAGGAGACAACGGTTTCGTAACTTAACGTTCTTTTTCTAGAGCGAGAGAGAGAGGTTAAAGGGTTAGAAGTTCCTTTTGGCCTGTGCAAAGAGACCTGGAGTTGAAGGCAAAAGTGGAATTTTTACAGTTGTTAAGGGGGATGGGTCGATTTGTATTTGTGCGTCGGTGAGTTTTCTTATGTGCATAAATGCATACCAGATGACCCAAAGACCCGTCGGAGGTATTGACACTGGATTTAGGGAGTAGAAGGCTGGGAGAAAGGGCATTGAAAAGTTTCCAAAGTAACGATTATTTCTTTTTCGCGTGCTTCGCATTAGGTGGGAAGGAAGATCATTGACTGGAAGACACTGGGAGAAAGGGAGTGAAAGAAATTGACAAAAAAGTAAAGAAAAAAGTTTGCGAATGCTTAGGGATAAAATAAACCGGCCTAATTTCGGTCAAGGGAGGGGTGAAAGGAAGAAAGTAAAAAAAAAAAAATCTTTCGATTTCAGTCCTAAGAGAAGAATCGATGCAACGATTTTCTTTGACGAAGAAACTTGTTTTATGCGACCGAATAATTAGACTGGAGAATAGCAGGACGCAGCTGATCGAAATGAATTCGAGACTCAGTACTGGAAACCAAACAGAACCCGAGAGAAACTTTTACGTGGAAGGTTATCGAGGACTTCATTATACCAGGGGCAGCCTCTAAGTATATTCCTAATGTCTTCTCATCTAGAAAAGAATGTTTCTCTTAGTTCGATATATTCTGGGGATTCTAGTCACTGGGAAATGTTGAAGATGAATATTTCACAAATGAAATTAAGTTTCTGTTCATCTTTTGATTTAGAAACTTAAATTTTTGTGTTAATTTTTTTTAAAAATTGTAGCTATCGGCAACGTATAATAAAGAATTTTTTCTTGCATCTTCTAAGTATATTTCTAGGATCTCTCCTGGAAAATAAAATGAATTTTGTTAGTTCGATCTATTCTAAGATTTCTAGTCACTGGAAAATGTTGCAGATGAATATTTCACAAATGAAATTAAGTTTCTGTACATCTTTTGATTTAGAAACTTAAATTTTTGTATTAAATTTTTAAAAAACTATAGCTGTCGGCAATGTTTTATAAAGAATTTTTCTTACATCTTCTAAATATATTTCTAGGATCTCTCCTGGAAAATAAAATCAATTTTGTTAGTTCGATCTATTCTAAGATTTCTAGTCACTAGGAAATGTTGCAAATGAATATTTTACAAAAGAAATCAAGTTTCTGCAAAAATTTTGATTTAGAAATTGAGATTTCTGTATTAAATTTCTTTTATTGGAAAAGTTTGAAAAATTCTTCATAGCTGTAGGCAGTGCTATCTAAAGAGTTTTTTCTTACATCTTCTAAATATATTCCTAAGGTTTTCTCATCTAGAAAAAGAATGTCTTTTTTTGTTCGATATGTTCTGTGAATTCTGGTAACTGAAAAATTTTTTAGATGAATATTTTACAAATAAGATTAACTTTCTGCAAAAAATTTGATAGAGAAATTTAAATTTTTGTGTTAAGTTTCGTTTTGAATTTGAAAATAAAGAACCTGTAGCAGTAGGCACCATCGTATAGGTTCCCCTCCCCCTCAAAAGGATATAAAAGTTAATATATCTCTTTACTATTCACTGATGCTTCAAAGGAAAAATAAATAATAAGCGGAAAGACGCGCATATAAAAGATGAAAACATTTGTTCTTGTAAGCATTAAAAAATATAATTTTTACCCTCGGATTTATATCCTTGACTGTATTTAACCCTCTGACTGCTTATCCCGCGATTTCCTCGGGTTGGAATTAAGACTGTTTTCTACTGCATCCTGCGATTTTCGCAAGTTAAAGTGTTTATTTAGTACTATTACAAAGTTGAATCATATTATTCTAATAATGTTTTGCATATAAATAACGATTCGCTTGGTTCAACGGTATTTGAATATGTTTGCAAACGTTGCATCTAAATAATGATTTTAAAAAAATTAGCAGTCAGAGGGTTAATCAGCAGGAATGTTCCTTTCGATTTCTAGTATACTTCACAATATTGCACGATTTATTTAAGCTTCGTAAAATAATGAAGAGAAATGAGAATGCATTTTAACCCGGGAGGACGCGCTACGAAGAGTAACGCGAAGACGAGCAAGGGGGTGTGCGACACCCCAATCCGTTATTCTGCTATTTAATCAACATTAGCAACATTTTATGCTATATGTGTTCCAAATGATTCATGCAAACAGTTCTAGTTAAACAAGAAATGAAATATTAGATGAAATATTTAGTAAATAATTCATCTAATATTTAACAAGAGATGAATTTTTAGATGAAATACTTAGTAAATAATTCATTATATTATTCAGCGCCTTGCGAACACATAAGAAAAGTATATTTCTTTCATACATGTTTTCAGCATTTTTTATAGTAAAGAATTATCAATACAATAATCGTTATATAATTTAGATTTTAAAAAATACTGTTTCTTATTTTCTTATAGGAACACAGAAAAGCCTTTTTTTTAGAAATCAAATTAAGAATTCTGATGGTCTTTATCTTTATTTCGAATGCATTTAGGGCGAAATGCACTTTCATCTTTCGGAATAGTTTCCACAATTTTAAGTTTTTCTCCAATAGTTTTTATGAAAGCGGATAAGGCGTGTACCAGCTGACTGCAGTTACATTAAGTCCAGAATAATATAACTGTTGCATCAATCTCTTAACATTTTTACTTACACTATTATCCAGTTTAAAAGTCTTATACCCGCAAAACTCTCCGTTCTAGAAATATAAGATATTCTTGAATTCACTTGTTTCCTTACTAAAACTTAAATAGCGAGACAACATTATTTTCTTGTACCAAATATGATTACTCAATTGAACAAAGAAACCTGACGGGAGGATGCCCAAGAGGGTGTTTCACGCCCTTTATGATGAATTCCAATAAAAAAATAAAAGAATTTTTCTTGAAACAAGAGTTGAGTGTGACCTTAAAGGCAGCTAGCAAGGATTTGATTAATTTCAACTAAAGGGGAGTCAGTATTTTTCTTATTTTACGTGGCGTGTCGGACACCCCCTCGCGCGTCATCGCGGGTTAAACCTCTTTTCCTTTAACCGACTGGATTCAAAATTTCATACAAATAAAAAAAATTGGTGTCAAAATCACATGCTAGATTTCATTTATTCACATGCACATGAATAGACAATCAACCATTTGATGGATTTAATCCAAAATTTGATACGGATGGACATTTATTGTGCAAATATCACATGCCATACTTCAACCATCTAACTCTTTCAGCTTTCAAATTGTGTTCACAGACAGACAAGTAGACCTCTTTTCCTTTGATTGACTGGATTCAAAATTTCACAGAAATCAAAATTTTGATGTCAAAATCACATGCTAGATTTCACCCATTCACATGCACACGAATAGACAATCAACTATTTGATGGATTTAATCCAAAATTTGATGCGGATGGACATTTTTTGTGCAAATATCACATGCCAAACTTCATCCATCTAACTCTTTCGGTTTTCAAATTGTGTTCACAGACAGACAAGTAGACCTCCTTTCCTTTGACTGACTGGATTCAAAATTTCATACAAATCGAAAATTTTGATGTCAAAATCACAGGCCAGATTTCATCCATTCACATGCATACGAATAGACATAGACAATCAACCATTTGATGGATTTAAACCAAAATTTGATGCGGATCAACATTTTTTGTGCAAATATCACATGCCATACTTCATCCATCCAATTCTTTCGGTTTTCAAATTGCGTTCACAGACAGACAGGCAGACATAATTTTAAAAGTGCTTTTTTCGAACCCGGGCCGTCTTAGCAAATTTGAGCGGCATGGGATAGAGCATTTTGGCGCCCAATCAAATATATATATATATATTTTGCTTGAAGAATAAGAAAGTGAAGTTGTAACGGACAACTTACAATTAGACGTTAGATAACACGGACAGTTACATGAATCTTTAAGGGATTATCATGCACACAACAGATGCAAGGCTTATAAAGGAATACGGGTTAAATATCTATCACGATTTGAAGTTTAAAATTATTTTCTTAAGGAAACCGTAAATATCAAATTATCATTCAATTAAAATTAATTTCCCGTCGAACAAGCTGGTCTACGAAGGCGACTAGTGTAGAAGTAGAAAGTAACAGACATCTAACATACATTTTACTGCAAAAGACGGAAAATAAACATTATTTTTCAAAGAAACCAAACTATACAGCGTCATATTTCATTTTCCAACCGGTAAGCAAGTATTATTTTTAGGAGCCACCGTGAAAACTATCATAGGGTTTCGCGAGATGACCGCAGAGCTTTCTCAACGCAGAAACAGAGTAATCAAATTCTTACTTTTTTTACCTCTCGAGTATTAAATAACTGAATTTGATGTGATAAAATAACCTGTAGAAAAGAAGGACCTCGCTGAAAAACACCGAAAGATATAAATAGAAGTAAATGGAATCTGTGTTCTTTTCGAAAGTGCACAGAGGAAAAAAAAATAAAACAGGATGAAAAAAAACTTTCCTCTTATTGAGTTAGACCACCCTTTGGCTCAATTCATTCCATCAAGCAAAGGGGGGGGGGGGGGAAAAAGTTGGCGTTTTAGCGAGTTGACGGCGGAATCCTATTGGCTTGTAGGAAAACCCTTGGGATCGCACTGGGCCTTTTTCTAATCTAACCGATGACAATTTTATATTCTGATCAATACCCAGGGTGTGGTGGAAGAAGTCATTTGAATAAATTACGACTGCTTTCCCGTATGCGTTTGGATACTGGAGAGTTTCTGCAACGCTCAGCTACATTATTTTTTTTAGTTTGTTCATCGTTTTTCTGTTTCCATCTAGACTAGATAGTTTTTCTTTCTTCCATTAGAGTGATAAACAGAAGAGGTTTGAAATAAATAATGAGAAAAAAATACTTGTCTGGTAGTATTTTTCGATAATTAAACTAATAAAACACTCAGTTCTTCAGCATTGAATATCTAATTATTTGCAAACAGATAATTGATTTTATCGGTTGATGTCTTATTTTTCACAACAAAAGAACATATTTAATCTTACGTGTCACTTTTTAAAAGATTTAATTAGTAAAGTATATTTTTTAATCCAATCGATGCAAATCTTTTAAACGTAATTTAACATTCTTAACATTTTCAGCTTCCGAATCGTGTTTTAATATTTCTTTTAATGTATTCGATACAAATTTCTTGCAACATAATTAAACATTTTTAACGTTTTCATTTTCGGAATCAAGTTTTATGCCATTAATTTAAACTATAAACATTTCGTTAAAAGAGACAAACTCGCATGTAAAATAAACAGTAACGATGTGAAACATGTCGCTAAAGCATAAGAAACATTATAAAATCAGTGAGTCTCAATTTTTAATACATTTTATAATACAAGAAATACAAAATGCAATTATCTGATTTGATTTGTTGGATTAATATACAGTTTTACATCTACTTGAGACATTTCGATGTCATTGTGCGATGTAGTCATTCTATGAGTATAACGTACGAACCGGCATCAAACACTCCAAATTTCCACACAAATGCGAACGATCACATTTAAAGTCAAACCCCCATATATCGAGCTTCCATACATTGAAAATCTCTATATATTAAACTTCTCCCAGGAATCTTGGGTTTTCAATAGGAAAATAGTTTCTGTATATCGAATAACATTTCTATAAATCCAATAAAAATTTTCGCATAAAAAATTATGTATACCTATTGCCGTCGAAAAGCGCTCAAGAATTTCGTTCATAAGAAGGAATATAAATTAAATAAGAGAAAAAAACATTCACTGTTTTTTACTGCAATAGAAATTTACGAAAGATCATTTGCGGAAAAAAGGATTAAACAGTTGCCGGAGAATCATATGTTATTCTTAGCTTCTGTTCAACGAATCCTTGAACTAACTTGAAGCTAGAATTTTACTTAACATTTTTTATAGTGAGTATGGTCCTAAAATGTAAATCTTTAAGTGTGAAAAAGAAGTTCAGCTTAATGAAAAAGACGTAGAAAGTGGGATGAAAAAAACAAGGTATCAACAATTTTGAAAAATCGTGATTCGATTATAAAAAGCTTTGAACTGCTGGAATGGATAAGAAATTATTTTAATCTTCATAATTTGACAAGATTGATGAAGTAGTATTGAAATGAGCAAAAATTATACAATACACGAATATGCCCGTGACTGAGCCGGTCGTAAAGATAAAACGACTGATATTGCTGTAAATTTGGGAATTTCCAATTTCTAAACTCTTCTCAAATAATATTTTAAATAGTCATAGCAGCAATAATGATAAGATTAAAAATAATTGATAAAAATTAAGATAGTAAAAAGAAACAACTTTTATTTTTTTATTTCAGAATTTTGTAGCGGTAATTTTAAAACCACTTTTTAGATAAATATTTTTGAGATACATGAAATTCAAACGACAAAATAAACAATAAATTCTTGTTTCCTCTACATGGAAACTTCAAAATGTTATTTTGGTTGAAGAATTAGGTTTCTTGACAGATAAATCGAAATTTTTATGTAAGCATTTATAAAATTGAAACGATGAGAACCCGAGTGAACGAACTCGCTAAACTAAGCTAGGCATCGTATTTAATAAAAATAGAAAATGATATGACAACTGCTTCTAGCTAGTATAGGGCAGCTAAAATTCTTTTAGCCTAATCTGGTTCAATTTTGCGAAAATTGTGTATTGGTCCGCTTTCGTTCTCAACACCTCAATTATGCTTATTTGTTTAAAAGTATTTTTGTAAGTTAAATGATTTTTTTCAATCTAAGATTTATTTTATTTTGAATTATTAATCAATTTCAAACACCAATGTTTTGCTGAAAGTTTAAATAATGGTAAAGGAAACAGTTATAATTCAATATGATACAATAGTGGTTCTCAAAGTGTGCGCCCCTGTGCCTTGGGAAATCTCGACTTACTCACAGGGGTGCCGCGAGATATATGATTTTCGAAATTTTATTTACATTTAAAATTCAATTTCACTTGTCTCGTACTCTGTGCTCGCATATAAATAGACATGCAATCTGCATAAATAGTCGGCTCCTCTAATATCAGCTTGTTCAGTTTTCGAATTCCCAAAGCACTTCGGCCCGCAAACCTTTTTACCGCCGAAGTCGGGATCAGCTAGCAGATATACTGTCATTATTTCTTCGTATAAAGGATTAGAAGACATAGTTTTAATATAAATTATATATTTTATTTCATCAACCGGTCCGTCCATTTATAATTATTATTATTTATATATGTGTGTATACAATACAATATATAATAATATAATATGTAATATATTATATAATGTATATACAATACAATATATAATATAATATTGTATCGTATTGTGTTGCACTGCATTGCGTTGCGTAACGTTACGTTTCGTTATATTATATTATATTATATTATATTATATTATATTATATTATATTATATTCCATAAATATCTATGCGACCTGTAAGCGTATTTAATATTATGCCTGACAAAAGCATGACTGCAACATAATTATTGTATATCAGTGTATGATATCAGGTAAGAGGCAACAGTAAGATGTTGCGCTACTTTGAATTTGATTTTTTAGAAATAGTCGAGAGAGAGACGAGAAGTGATGAGTACGGTACGATTGAACGAAGTTACGTTGTATGCAGTTACGAAGTGTTATGGTTGTGCTTAATAAATGTTTGTGTAGTCTTAGCAGAAGTCTTATGAATATCAATCGAGAAGCCATCAGACCTAAAATGTATTTTATTATATACCTAACCTATACAATAATTGTTGGCTTTTTCGCAAATAGTACTTATTGGAGTTTTGCATAGGGCACCTTGGAAAATTCTGAATTCAGCGATGGTGCTGAGAATTGAAAGAATTTGGGAACCACTGCGATACACGAACAATTTGATGCATAAATCAAATTAAGTTAAACAGTTTTGTTGCCGAAGAACATGAGAGTGTGCGGGAGGAAAATTTAAAACAATTCTTGTCACATTTTACAGGGAAAAGATTCTGTAATCGAAGAAGATACAACATAGATAGTATGTTGTAGTCAAGTCATCGAAGAATTCGGTGCTCAATGAAAATTCAAGATTTACTGTGTAATCTAAGCTATAAATAAACATTTATAGTCATTCTACTATGCCATGTGATCAATATTAGTCATAAAACGACAAAAATGTATTTTACTGAAGGCATAATGTTAAATTTTTCATTAAGATCACTTAAGTTCATAATAATAACAATAAAAAAACCAGCGGGAGTGGTCTCCCCTAAATTTTCTCGTATACTTTCTAAGTGGAGATTCGTCAAAATCTCGAGTTCGAATTTTTTTGACGATTACAATACTTTCTCTTTGTATACTTCGTATACGAGAAAGTAAAACAAAAAAGCAAACAAACCTGAAATCAAATATCTGTTGCCACGTTTCAAAAAAATATTACTTTGAAACAGGCGCGATAAAATAGGCAATGCAATGAATACTAAAGCGAAAATTCTGCTTTGGAATTGAATTCCCAAGAAAACAATTTATACTACCACAACCGTAACAATTGCAAAAGCGCGTGAATAAAAGATTTGCTGAAATAATGAGATCGGTTTGATTTACAACAATAAAAAAATTGTTAACAATTGATGCTTGAAAACATTATTTATTGTTGTAAATAAAATTTACAACAATAACAGATTGCTACCAATACGCATGCGCATGAGAATCGGATTAAAGGAAATTGAATATGCAATTTGAACGCCTCTTTTTGACAGATTTGGCCCAAACTTTTATACGGATCTACATTCATAACGATAAAACTGTGTACCAAATTTTATCCATTTAGCTATTCAAGTTTTTGAGTTATAGTGTTCACATGACCGCGGACATACAAATAGACAGACTTCCCTTTGACGGATTTTGTCCAAAATTTGATGGAAACCTACAAATTATGTTTAAAGACCACATACCAAATTTCATCCCCGTAGCTCTAATAGTGTTCGAGTTATCGTGTTCACAGACAGACACACACACAGACAGACAGACAGACATAATTCGAAAATTGTGTTTTTCGGACTCAGGGAGGTCTAAAACGTGGAGATTCGTCAAAATCTCGAGTTCGAATTTTTTGACGATTACAATAATTTCTCTTTGTATACTTCGTATACGAGAAAGTAATAAGAATATTTTTCTAACACTCTAAACTCACTTAAATAATTCATTTTCTAATTCGATAAGCCAACTCTTTGTTAACAAATAGCGCGTGTCATCTATTGTTTAAAATAAAACGAATATTATAAACAGAAAGAAACTCATTAAAATTTCAAAAATATCTAAAAGACTTTTTGAATTTGAAACAAAAACCATCAAAACAATTGGCGGAATATTAGTCGTTAATGCTTTAAATTATTTAAGCGATTAGTATACAATTTTTTAAATGTTTGACTTATCTATTATCTATCTCAATTTGTTAACGAGATAATATCCATCTCTATACAAGGAAAAATATTTCAACCATTTTTTACCCAAATGCCAAATCAATTTTAACAATTAATTAATTTTATGAGTACTTTTATTAAAGATTAATTACATTGTATTCGATGTTTATTACTTTAAGGTTATTAGTTTCAGTAAGTTTATAAATTTTTATTCAAAAAAGAATCAACATTAATAGGCTGTAAAAGCGTTAAATGTGCGACTTTCATTAAAATGTTCATGGTTTATTTAGTTGCAATATGAGACTTACGAATACTTATTATTCTCTTCACTTTTGCCTATTTAAGTAAAACCTTGATCAATCAAAAATTAAACAATGTTTCTTAGAAACTTGTATCATATATTTTAAGACAATAAGGAAAGAAAAAAAGCTCAATCGTTAATTATCCCAACAGTATAAATATTCCAACAGAAATTAGTAATTCAAAGCTTTTGTGATTCGATGTTATTAAAACAATGTAATTGATTTTAGCGTGTTAAAAAGTTCAGTAATGGGAAATTAAACTGCTGCTTTATTAAATGACTGGAAAATTAATCATAATGATACCTTTTTCAAACAAAACTGTGTATCTTACCAAACATCCATTAATAGCTATATCGACATCGATTTTGTTTTTTTCATAATTGCGAAAATATTTTTATATTTATTATCACAAGAAGAATATGCGAAGGAAAAATATATTTTGATTGTTCCATTATTTAATTACTAAAGAGAACTCAGTTTCTTCCTATTATATTAGCTTCCTTCACAAATATTTCTTGTTTTAACAATTTGAATACGTCGTCATTTTGGGTAACTCAAACTGTTAGTCAAAAATATTAGAATTAAAAGTTCGGGGGAAAAAATCCTTCGCAACTTTTAGACAAAAAAGTTTGCAAACGATTTTATCTTGTACCGTATATTCTTTCTTTTTCGTTCTTTTAGCAACTTTTAATTTTGGCTTTTTCGAAATGCTTTCATCTAAAACAACTATTTATCTAGGTTTTTAAGAAGAATTTAATATAATATCTGTGAATTACGAAATATATTATAGACTAAAAGGTAGTAAGTAATAAAAATATAATTTTTTTAAAACCTGCTTTTATTGGTGTACTAAAAAGAAGAATTTTTTTAACCAAAAATCTTAAAAGCGTGAGACGCTGAAAATAATGCGATTAATAAATTAAACCACAATGAATGTCACAAGAAATAAAATTCCCAATTAAAAATAAAAATTAAAATATATTATGAATGAGATCAAAATTTCAATATCCGCTTTAACGCCTCAGCCCTTTACAAGTGTTTCTTTGATTTCGATATATTTGGAAAAAAAACCCTACTTTTTAATACGCTAATAAAGGCGTGTTTTTTAAAATCTTTTTTATTTTTATAATTACTAACTAGCCGCCTTCGGCGACCAGCTATTCGCCCATAATTTTAATGGCCTGTGGCTATGCTTGTAACTTGGCGAAATAAATTGGCGAATTGGCGGTTGTATAAGCTGAGGGACTCTACCAAAGTTTTATTTTGAAACATATCTAGGAAATGGAGAGTGATGGGTGGCAGGAGACCATTGATGACATACCTAGGAGTCATAAGCTTTCATATGAAATAAAAATTGTCGAAATCGATCCGGTGGTTGGGGGTAGGGAACTGTCTGAGGTTTTTGCCAAATTATTTTAAATATATAGATACATATAGCACAGTCTGAAAGAAGGAGGCGATACAAAAGGTTTTGTCACCCCGTTGGCATTTATTTGTTTATATTTATTTAAAGAAAATGCACACTACAGAAAAAATCCAATTACAGGGTGCATGCCACAAAAAGAGCATCAAACAAAGAAAGAATAAAATCTGTAAACACTGAACTTTATAAAACGTGTTAGGAATTTAAAATCGTGTGCAGTCAGTCTTAAAAACAGTAAATAACACATCAAAAATTTGAAAGTTATAAACATTTAATCTTAAAAACACCAAAGGGCATATTAAAAATATCAAGTTCTTCAGAAAACTTGTTAAAAATTTTATAAAATTTATGTAAGGAGAATTTATCAATATAATTAAATTTGATAAACACATTCTTAAGTAAGTGGTTGCCTAAATATTTCTAGCTGGCAGAGCTTTGTATGTCACCAGAATCAGTCATATGATTGATGACTTTATGAAAGAAAAAAACGGAACACAGGAAAGATCTCGTCAGGACTTCAAACTAGGAATGTCGAAAATATTACGTAGGTAGATAAGATGAAGATAAGTGTTTTACAGTGCTTACAGTCTCAGTGTTTTGCAGTCCCTAAAGCCATTTTATCTTCGCCCTCATAATCATCCTGTGGTTTTAAATATTTTAGACCTTCTTAATAAACTGGCTTTACGAGGTTTTAATATTATGCTCTGTTGGGTACCATCTCATGTTGGAATTTTGGGTAATGAGCAGGCAGATAGGGCTGCCAAATCGGCAGTTGTCCCAATTTCTGTCAGCATACCTGTGGGGGATTTAAAAAAAACACGTAGAAATGTTTCTTCATACCAAATGGCAGGAGAAATGGGATTGGAGACTGATAATAACTTCATACTTTGAAGCCCCTTGTGCAGCCTTGGCCCTCTTTAGCGAACAGAAAGGCAGATACTCTTATTACTCGTTTGCGCATTGGACATACCCGATTTACCCATCTTCATTTGTTGTTTGGAGAGGAACCACCAATGTGTTCGAGTTGCAACTGTCGGATGTCAGTCCGCCATATTCTTTTAGAATGCCCAAACTTTTATATCCAGCGTTCACAGTTTTTCAAAACATCTTCAATTTCCTTGCCGAATTTACTTGGAATTACTTCTCATGTTCAAGTCTTTGCGTTTTTAAGGTCCATTAAGTTTTATTCACAGATTTGAAAAAATTTTTACTGTTTCCACCAGTCATCCCACCATTGTTTTACTTTCTTTTTACATTGATACCACTTTTACATTCTTTTGGCACAGCATAGCCAAACCAATGGCTCTTGTGCCACAAAACAATCAAATAATCAAGATGAAGATAATATCCAGTGAAAAAAAAGTGATTATTTTTGTAAAGTAAATATAATTAATAACGCATGATTTTGGTTTGCACTTTTCGATTTCATTTTTATAGTAAGGATTCCAAATAAGAATAATATATTCAAGATTACACTGAAACACAAAACTTTCAGTCAGCTCATTCTCTTGTTTTACATTTGAAAAATCATTTTAAAAGTTGAGAAAAAAATTTTATACGCTTTTGAGACTGTGGCATTAATATTTTGTTCTACACAATCCCACTTGGGGCCGAAAACCTCAGTTTAAGAAGCCCTATACTAAATAATTAAATGATCGTCTTCTGTCACAAAAAAATAATCCGAAACATTTTCACACCAGAACTGTATCTCATAACAGCATCTCCAAGAGCATGTCATATCTCATAACAGCATCTTCATGAGCATGTTATATGTCATAACAGCATCTTTATGAGCATGTTATATCTCATAAGAGCATCTTCAAGTACAAAGGGTCAAGAACCTAATGTATTAGGTATTCAAAATACAGTTACGAATTCAGAGGAGCAGATTCCGAATAAAATCTTTTGGCAGGAGGTGCCTTTTTCCCCATGACGTCACCCCGATGACTCTACCCCTCTTCCCTACAGTATCCAAAAAAAAGTAAATAAATAAATAATAAAATAAGCAGCGGAATGGCATAAAAGAGCAGAACCATTTGACGTGTATCGACGTCTGAAAGGCAACGTTATCCGATAGCATTTGGAGTCACGCTGGGTCATCCCGCCGAGAGAAGGCTTTGGCAAGTGACCAAAGCCACATGATGAAGCACTTGGTCTATTCGTCCGTAGATGACCTATTTATACTTCCTTTTGCTGCTGCCCCGGCGGAGGCGAGCTTCCTTCCAAAAAAAGTGAGCTCAAGATCGTCTAACGTACCTCATTAGATTCGTG
>BGPR01000191.1:176007-201812 GCA_013235015.1 Araneus ventricosus | reverse complement strand
CATTTTTCAAAATGTTCTTCAAGAAGTCGAATTTCGAATCTTATATATTTTGCATCAAATTAAAATTAGAACAAAGTGGTATAAATTACGATCTTTTTTAAAATTTGTGAATTTATTTAGAAATATTAGTTTCCAGTTTTAGAAAAAGGGGAAAGCATTATACTCCTTTCTACTGGCGGAGGCGAGCTTCCTTCCAAAAAAGTGGGCTCAAGATCTTCTAACGTACCTCATTATATTCGTGAATTTTTATTTTGTAACAATATGGTCAGTGCCAGACCGCAGATGTCGAGACAATTCTATTTTCCATTATGTTCTTCATAAAGACAAATTTAATTTCTGATGGATTTTGCATCAAATTAAAATTATAAAGTTCGAAGTGGTATAAATTAGAGAATTTAAAGAAATGTATTTCAAAAAGGGGAAAGAATAAAATATTTGTCTTGTAAGAAATATATGTTGAGAAGTAAATCTAAGTTGTCTAAGCATTAACAAATGGCTAAAATAAATGTTTCATAGCATATAATTTAATCACGTAGAAAGAAAAGAAATTTACACACTATACCGTTTTTATGATATTGACTTTTTTTTACGGAAATGGTAGCACTTATATTTTATTTCCCTTAACTAAAACTTTAACGCCGGTATTACATATAAAATTAAAATGTAGCACATAACTTCAAACTTCCAATTCAATAATTGTCTCGTCTTGACACGATTTAGTAGCTCAGTACTAAATATGTAGATTAGCTAGTTTTGAAATTTACCTTTGAATCAGAGTCATTTTCTAAAAATCATTTTAGATTCCTCTACTCTGAATTTTCAAAGGGGAATAGATTTTCCACAAAAGACTTCTTAGTAAAAAAAATTATTTATACAGGGAGTAAAAGGCATTAGAAATCTTAGAGGTTTTTAATAAAATTTGGAAACACAATTTAATCCTTTGATAGTTTCTCTTCCTTTCTCTCTTCTATCTAATTAGATGATACACTCTGTTCGTCGTTTTGATTCAACTAAGAACACTTAGAATACTTGAGGTGCTTAAGGTTTCTACATAATTTTGTATTAATTAATAAAATCTGAGAATAACAAAAATTTAATTTATAAGATTAAAGATATCATAATTCTATATTCGAGTTGTTGTAAAGTGGTTCATCACGACAGGCGTGATTTCATATCTTTTGTATTGAATCGAACGATAGATTTCCAAAGTTTTCTTCATAATATTGCTTTTCATGTAAAGAACGTAGAGTAATCATGATTACACGTAATTAAACACAATAAATAAAATTTAAGATTTACTAAAAAATGTTGGCATACATCTGGATATGTGTATCCGGACTTCTGTCTGGCTTGAACTATACAAAGTGGATAATATTCAAGAAATATTTTTTAAGTTTTTGGTAAAAGACTTTCCTTTTTGGCCAGTAACTTTGAAATATTCTAAATTTTTATTCATAGAGTTTCATTAATATAAATTAAAAATAAAATAGTAGATTTGACAAGAGTATCAAAAGTTTTTACGGTTCTAATCCTCAACAATCGACCGATTCTAGCATATTTACTAAACTTTTGAGATTTATGCACGGCATTTATTGCGTTTCTAACTAAGCATTTTACTTTCTCCCTGTATACAAGTCCCATTATGTTAATCACTTAATATATTAGATCCCCTCATAAATTGCATCCAAAACTGCTGCGTAATGTTTGCCTCGAAGCTCTACACTGCATAGAATTAACTCTGTAAAAAAGGATAATTGCTCTTTTTAATAAAAATTACATGACATAACCACAGATTAATGGGAGAAATTTTTTCATTTCATCAACGACGTTATACAAATTCTCACACAGCAAAATCCTAATGTGCACCACATTCTACTTTTGCTTAACGCTGTTGAAGTTTAACTTCCAACACGCACGTAAACACTTAGCGAAAAGAAGCGTCCTAGAAGAATTCGAGTCTTCTCGCCAACTATTCCCATACAAGTTAGTCTGTGGACAAGTGTCTGTACCCTGGAAATTTTTATAAAGAGATGGAGAACTTGAGGAAAAGTCTTCTCTCGAACTCTCTGAGAAAAGTAAATTTTCAGTGAGGAAACAAAAAATAATGCAATGAAAGGTGGAAAGAGAGGAAGGTTCGGTAAAAATGCAAGCAAGCCAAGACTCCAGCATGTTCCGTTGCGTGTTTTCCTGGAAAAACCGCACGAAAATAAATTAAAATTCGCCAGCCAAACGGGAGAGAGAGTTAATCAGTATGTTACATTTAAATTACAGAAAGTGGCGTTGAGAGCCGAAAGATTTGCATATTTACGATCCGATAACGACCAGAAAAAGGAAATAGTTTTCTTCTTCTCGCAAGACGCGCCACGCAAAAGAACACTCCGCCAATAACTTCATTTCATTTGTATTTTTTTCTTTCCTATTTTACTTTTACATTTTGTTTGCTTTTAGTTTTTCATTACCTGAATTACAATTCGTAGACGATCGCCAGTCTTTTTTTTCACCTTCGTGAAACTGCTGATGATGAAGCGACTTTTTTCACCAGACTCTCTTTAAATTTGACGAAATTTTACAGATTTTATAGATTAAGGGTTAGAAGTAATTGACTTCGTTCTCGAATTTTATGAGGAAAAGGTTATTTATTTTGCCAAATGAAGAATGACTTCAAAAGGATTTGCACTGATAGAATGTAACAGAATATATCGAGTAGGCTGAAAAGTAAAACATATTACTTTGATCAGAGAATGAGTATGATTTCGGGGAACCGTTTCAGTTCTTCCTCGGTTTTGAGATCTCTAAATAACTTTCCTGGAAATTTTAATCATCGGTGTTGCATCGAAAAATACCTTTGAGTCTACATTTTTAATCGACTTTTCTTGAAGTAAAAATATTTGTTTCTTAGCAAAAATTTAAAATTCTTCCCTAAATTTAACAGCCCATGCAATTAACATCGATAGCACTTTTTTGATAAGTATAAAAACTGTGAAAAATAGCTGCAAAACAAAGTGGTTATAAGTCGTTTAACTTCTTAATAGTATCGTAATCTGTATCATCTAATTAAATGACCCCCCCCATCTGTTTTGGGAATGTGTTGTTGTCAGGGCCGTCTTATCCGTTGGGATAACTGGGTTGTAGCCCAAGGGCGCCATTGCTTCAAAGGCGCCTAAAAATTTACTACACTGATTTTAGTTCATTTTGGGCCAAAATTTTTTAATTAAGTACAATTTTAAATACGTTAAAAGTAAAAATATTATT
Source organism: Araneus ventricosus (assembly GCA_013235015.1). Lineage (NCBI taxonomy): Eukaryota > Metazoa > Arthropoda > Arachnida > Araneae > Araneidae > Araneus > Araneus ventricosus. Next base: position 198,560 of record BGPR01000191.1, on the reverse strand, counting down.
AGTGCGTGTAACTAGACAGTCAATGATTTTGTAATCTTCTATCCTATTAAAATTCGACGTGTATGCATCTATGTACCTATGTCTCTATGTCCGACTGTCTTCTAACGTACCGCTCAATGCAGAAGCGCTCCGAAAGTACCAAAAGATGGGAAATAATCCAAGGAATCCATTTTGACCATTTAAATTCCAAAATTACAATTAGTTAAAAGTTATTATTTAAAAATGTCAGAATGAATGAAATATTGTGCTGCCATCTATCGACAGCTCCTAATTTTAATCTGTCAAAACTGATGTTCTTTCATCTGGTTTGTATATAAGGTTTTATATTTTTCTTTTTTAGCGAGCTTCCGGGTTTTGGAGTTTTGATTTATAAACATCGGAAAAAATCGTTTTCCTGCATCTGTTTCTTTCTTTCTTTGGCGTATGGTGTTTCATTTCGCAGCGTTGCTGTTCTAAGGTAATAAAAAGACTAGATTTGAAAAGATATTTACGTTTGTTGGGGAAAATATTTATTCATTTTGATATATATATATTTTTCTCCATTATTATTCAAATATGGGCAAGAAGAAAATATATGTTTCTGGTGTTTAATTTATCACTTTGGGTGTACTATTAATCGTTTATCGTTCCTGTTCTTCATTTCATTTTTTTTTCTTTATCAATACAAAATATTATGCTATCCTGTTTTAATTTATAAACATTGTAATTCTCGCGGTTTTCACTCAAACCATAATGTTTTAAGGTAGTGAAAAGGCTAGAATTGAAAGTTTTAATCCAACAAGAGAGGATTCAAAACAGATTTACGTTTGTTGGTGAAGCTTAGTGACAATATTTGTAGGGGAAAAAACAGAGGCGCTGATATGAAAAAATGTGGATCCCGAGTAACGCTGGGTTATTAGCTATAAAATAATTAAAAGGCTAGATTTAAAAGTTTTAATTAAACAATATAGTATTCAAAGGAGATTTAAGTTTTTTGGGGGGCGGGCATATGAAAAAATATGGATCCCGAGGCCTCACGTGACCACACTTCTTCTCTCCACCAGGGAATCACGCATTATTCGGGATAGCCCGTACAACGCCAGGGCACACAGTGTTGTATAAAATTCAATTTTCAAGAAAATTCGAATACGATCAAAATTAAAAATTTAAAAAATATTCATATAGAGACAATCAGTGAGGAAATCCTAAATTATGTGTGTAATAATATATCACCTATATTGAGGAGGTTGACTGCAAACTCCTATTTTGAAAAGGCGTTGATTTTCAAAATTGTAATGCGTTAAGCAGAGAACTGACAACTTTTTTCTCTTCAATTATTTATTAGGTACCCATTTTCGTTGGGGCATAAGTTCTGAAATTCCTATTTACAATTCTGACGGGGCGCCAAATTACTCTAGCCCATAGCGCCCAAATTTGTTAAGACGGCCCTGGTTGCAGTATTGATTCAACTAAGAGCCAATAGAACATTTCAGATGTTAATGGATTACTGCTCATTTTTGTATCGAACGTAAAACTGCCATAATTCGAAGCACGAATTGAGATCGGGCATCACTGTTAAGGGGTTAACATTCTCAACATTTTAAAATCTTATTCTGTCTGGAAATTTTCCAGAAATTAATAGCTGTTTACTATATCTACTGTTCTTACTTAATGTGCTATTTCACGGAGTGAATAAAAATATAAAAATCGAAATGGCTTGGCATAAACTTCTTCGCTTCACCTGCCAATAAGTCTTTATCTATATACACTATATGCCCAAAAGTATCCGGACACTTGCAGATTTTCACATTTTTTAGAATTTCTGCGAAGTGGTTTAACTGACTGCCTTTAAACTTCGGATATGTAAAGAATAGACAATAATTCACATTTTACATTGAAGATTTGGTCCTGAGTGCAATTAGGGGGGCCGTCTACAAACTGATGAACACAAAAAGGTTTTTGGCCCACCCCGCTTCACAGAATACTGATAACAAGATGAAACTTTCAGAAATCGTAATGTTTAATGTACATAATATTTACAAGAATTTTCGTAAACTCAGCTTAAATATTTAGGAAGATATAAAGGTTTTCTTAAAACATTTCAAATTTTTCCACCTGTTTTTTGCTTATAAAATGTAGAGTTTTCTGTTATATTATACAAAACTTACAGAAAAGATGATAATATGTTAGAGAAGCATTTTGTAAAAATTTGGAAAAGAATTGTTGAATATTAGAGGAATTATGAGCAATTTTAGTAAATAATGTTTTACTGCGCATGCGTGAAACATAGTGTAATTTTTCTTTCACAACGTTAAAGCCAGATATATAGGGCAACTTATATAAAAAAATTCAGTTCAATATCAATAGTATTCAGAAAGATATCGGCATTACAAAGAGCAGAATTTTAGCTCCTGTCGAAGAGAAGCTAAAAGATGAGGGGTTGTACACAAATTGATATTTTTTAAACTTGTATCTTTAAATAGTTATATTGAATTGTAAAGTGGCTAGAATTCACTGCATACCCATGAACACATCTAATATTCGTAACGAATAAAAAATTTATATGTAGAATTATTAAAATATTTTAAGAAAAGAAATTAATTAGATAAAAATTCGTTTCGCCATAAAATAAATATATTTAAAAATATCGTTTGGCCGTAAAATTGTAATATGTAACTTGTTAACAATCATGTAAATAATATAATTAAAGTAAAAAAATGTTTGTTATTTATAGTGCCTAATTAGCTGGAATTTAAGTTATGCACGTAATTGATAAGTGTTCATGGGTATGCAGCAAATTCTAACCACTTTACAATTCAATATAACTATTTAAAAGATACAAGTTTAAAAAATATCAATTTGTGTACAACCCCTTATCTTTTAGCTCCTTTTCGACAGGAGTTAAAATTCTGCTCCTTGTAATGCCGATATCTTTCTGAATACTATTGATATTGAACTGAAATTTTTTATATAAGTTGCCCTATATATCTGGCTTTAAAGGTGTAAAAGAAAAATTACACTATGTTTCGCGCATGCGCAGTAAAACATTATTTACTAAAATTGCTCATAATTCCTTTAATATTCAACAATTCTTTTCCAAATTTTTACAAAATGCTTCCCTAACATATTGTCATCTTTTCTGTAAGTTTCGTATAATATAACAGAAAACTCTACATTTTATAAGCAAAAAACAGGTGGAAAAATTTGAAATGTTTTAAGAAAACCTTTATATCTTCCTAAATATTTAAGCTGAGTTTACGAAAATTCTTGTAAATATTATGTACATTAAACATTACGATTTCTGAAAGTTTCATCTTGTTATCAGTATTCTGTGAAGCGGGGTGGGCCAAAAACCTTTTTGTGTTCATCAGTTTGTAGACGGCCCCCTAATTGCACTCATGACCGAATCTTCAATGTAAAATGTGAGTTATCGTCTATTATTTACATGCCCGAAGTTTAAAGGCAGTAAGTTAAACCATTCTGGAGAAATTGTAAAAAATGTGAAAATCTGCAAGTGTCCGGATACTTTTGGGCATATAGTGTATATAAAAGAGGAAAGTATCTGTGTGTGTTCGTTTTTTGGTTCTTTATGCACGCCACACCGTTGGACTTACGGCGACCAAATTTGGCACAGTGATGGATTAGCATAAGAGTGAGCTCAAAATCTAATTCGAATTTTAAAAATTAATTTAAAATTCAAATTATTTTTTATTTATTTAATTAAATAACGAAAATTAAGCTATTTTTAGACTTTTTTTCGCCAATAACTTCTGAGATACTTATCGTAAGAAAATTATTTTTACACCGCCCTAAAGAACAAACAATTATCTTTTAAATAATACCAATTTAATTGTAGTACAATGCTTTCTTCAATTTTAATAAACATTTCAGAATTAATTTTAAACTCAATTTGTAACGATGCTTTTTATTGTTATAAAATCAAATTAAACCTATTTATTATTTCATCAAATCCTTTATTCACGTGTTTTTACCACTGTTATGATAAGAAAATACTGCTTTCTTTGGTCATTGACGCCAAGGTAGATTTCTTACTTCCGCTGCTATTTCGTAGCACGCACTTAACTAAATACCATGCCACACAAACACCAAAAAGGAGAGAAGGGAGATGGGCATAAAAAGCATGATACGAAGTATTTCTGTTTTCTCCGTAGCAATGATTAGGATGGGAAGATGGAATTCCAAGATTTGTCATACTCGAGTGAAGTGGTTCAAAGTACGGAGACAAAAAGAAGAGGTTAGTTTGGCTGCTGACCGAGGGGTCTTAGCCACAGGAGAGGGCAAAAGAATGACAAGGAAAGACGTTACAGTGAAAAACTGCTTGATTAAGTTTAAAATGTTATAAATACTTAGACTTTAAAATATTTCTACCCCAAGCAACTCCGGGTATATAGGCTAGTTTAGTTATATATTTATAACTCTCTCAAGCTGACACAGCCGACTCAAAAGTTATGAGACTCGCATAATAAGCTAACACGTAATAAAAGTTATACTAAACCTATCACGAATGGGGAAAATAACAAATTTTAAAAGCAGTTTTGCTTTGAACTTTTGGATTTGTTTTTTATGAGTTTATATAAACACGCATGTGAAGTTGATAACCGAATTGCCCCAATTTGTCTGATAACATTTAAATATCAACCTAAATGTGAAGACGATGATCAAATGGTGACATACAAAACATTCGAAATAAGATTTATGTTCATAAGATATTCATCTACTCACAAACATCATCACAAATCCTTTTTTTAACGTTCAATTCTATTGTATTTGGTGTGGTGTAGCCTCTGATGTGCAAAATATACTGAACAAATTTGGTTAGAAGAGATTTCCAGAAGCAAAATCTTTTAGATAATCTAATTCTAATTTTAAGATAAGTTGTGAGAATAAAAACAATTCGAAATATCAATATTTCTGTTAAAATTTCAGTTAAATAATTTACCAGAAAGGTAAAAAATGTGTAATTCTGGTACAAAGGGTTAGATAAGTTTATTTCAACTGTACATCTCTCTAGAGCTTTACAAGAAAGTGTTGGAGACACTTTGGGACCAACTAAAAAGGATTACAAAAGAAGAGCTTGCTTTCACCTTTTTCCAAGAAACATATCACCAATTTTTTAGTATAGAAAAATTTTCCTGTAGCTTCGGAAACCTGGGAAAGCCCTTACACTATGCTACAAGCTGCCTGTTTACAACCTCATACCACCTAACAAAACCGTCAGCTGACCTAGAACCACTTCGGTGGAAAAGAGTTATGAACAACAACAATTCTAGGGCGAAAATCAGAAAACTCATCCACTTCATCGCAGAAAACGAAACACTCTTTTTTCCCAAAAGATGGTGCCAACAACCAGCCACAGACTCAATTAACCCTAGGTTCTCATCCTCTCTCTTCTTCCATACATAAATGCACCACCCTCTCAAATTCAACAACACACAAAGACTTAAAAGAACTAACAGTTAAATTACTAAACATTATATTCTTTTGTTCTAAATGTCCTCTTTTTTGTATCCTTATATATAAAATGTATTTTCTTTTGCTCTGGCTTTTTCAATAAATTTTCACGCATACCCAACCAACCGACAGGAAGCCGTCCTGATTCCGATTTCGGGGGTATGTTGTGGTGTTAAGTATAGAAAAATTAAAAAAAAAGTATCATTGAATTTCTAATCTCTACCCCGAAACATGATAGTGTGATAATGTTTTAAGCTTCATTCCGCTGTCTTGATTGCATCAGTTGATACATTGTGTGCTTAACGACAACACACTAACAGGAAAAATGTCAGTCTAAAGAAATTATGTTGATAAAAGCGAAATTGAAAATTCTGCTCTGAAGAAAACAATTTTTTTATCATTGACAGAAGCATGTGAGTGAAAGATTTGATAAAACAATAAAATTGGTAAAATTTTATTATAATTTTTTAAATAAAATTTCAATACAACAATAAAGAACATTGTTACAAATTATTTTTTAAATTAATTTTTTTTAATTTATTAAAATTAAAGAAAAATTACGTGGAAATAAAATTGGTACCAATGAAAAAATTTAAAAATTTTTTAACATGCTGTAAAAATGGTTTTTGTGCGATAAAATTCTGCGAAGTTATTAAGGGAAAACCTAAACATTTCGATTAATTTTAATTGATAAAAAAAGACTAATATAAAAATTTTGAAAAAAATACTTAATTACTTTAATTTACTAGATTCAAAATTACTTTAATTAATTTCACCAGATGTTTCTTTTTTTACTCATAAACTCTTATGTCTATAATATTAATTAACAAAAACACAATAAAAGAATTTATTTTCATTATTGAAAATCTGTTTTCACCAGTATCGTATTTAATGGAATGAATTCAAGTGACGCCACCGTAACGTAATAATTTTTACTGTTCATGTCTTCTAACATCTAATACTTACCACATTGTGCTGTCACGACCTTTCCTTCCTATGAGTTGCGCAATGGCTTCCAATATTAAATTGGAGCAATGAATTTGACTTGCTTCAGGTGAACATGAATTGACTCCACTGCCTTAAAAAAGCTTTTTTCAACACATCCAACTTGAATTTTTTTGAATAATATTATGATTTTAGCTGCATAAAAAGTTTTTGTTATAGGTCTATTTAGTATATTTTCAACAGTTTACTCCCGCTATGAGTCTCATTCTGTGTTAAAAGTTTTAGCCTGGGGTAAAGTGAAAAATAATAAGTACAACTACATCACATAATTTGGTTAATCTTCTACCTGAATTGGCACGTTTGATATTGTTTTCTATGTAGAAAGTTTCTGTCTGAATGAAATTGTGTCCTCAATTACCATTCTAATGATCAAAACGAAACCAAATGTCACCTGTGATCATTAACCCGATTTTCCTTCCATAATCCATACATTCATAGAGGCGAATCGCTCCACCTATGCGCGCAACAACACCACAGACGCGAAAATCACATTCCTGTGAAGAACTCGCATATTTTCACCAAGCATGTACAAAACCAACTGTTGTATTGATCCGTTTTTAGGGGGGGAGTGTATCGATAAATAGAGAATCCGCCATCCTTGTTAAAACCGACTTGGAGAAGGGAGGGGAAAAAAATCCGGCGTACCAACTTTCCAATTACGAGAATGTTTAATTCCATTTTCCAGTTCATCCGCGTAAAGCGAAATTTTTCTCTCTCTTTCCCTTCGTACACATATCAAGAACTAATCTCCAATGTGAAGCAATCAATATTTTGGAGGGGGGAAGAAAAGATAGGGCCCCATCGCAAAAAAAGCCTTTTCTGGTTGCAGTGTTATTGATTATTTTGCCCCCAATGCTTTAATTATTCAGGCAAAAGTCCAAGTCTTTGTACATCTAGAAATCCACGCGGACCTCAAACCAATAGCAAATCAAATCGTGTTGCCACGCGATCGATAACAAATTGCTCACGCGAAAGCTACGATGACGTCACCTGCTCTTTGATGATTTATAATTGGCCAAAATCTGGCACTGGATTCTCTCGCTCTTTCCCTCTCTTGACATCGTCTGCTAAAAGTTCTATTTCCTAATTAGGATAGTCGTTAGCCTTGTGTTTATCGAATTCGATAAAAGGTATTAAACACTCGGCTTGATACGGATTCTGTCTAATTTTTCCACCAAAATCCATGTTTCATTCAGTCACAATCTGTCTGCTGGCTCTGGAGAATGATTCCGAAAAAGTTTACTTATTAATGAATTTAAGATCGAATTGGGAAAAAAGTTATTTGCTGGTACGCCCAGTTACAATTGAACATTCCGCTGACATTAACAATACATGACGTGTTTCTATTTTTGATTCTATATTATTCGTTTTAATTATTTGTGTATAATATTTTATTTACATTCCCATTCAGTTTTTTAATTTTTAATTAATGTCTGTGTTTTGGATGAACTAAATTTAGCCTTCTGCATTATATTTAGCAAAATAATTATGAGAACTGAAGAAAATTACTTATGAAGTTTTAATTGGCCTATAGTTTTTATCTTAAAAATAAAACTTTTTCAAGAAAAAAATTTGAATGGAATAATAAAAAAAAAATTACAACAATGAATTAATTACGATAAAAATATAGAAGTGTTTTTTAACAATCCAAAAAGCCAGACTTTTAGCACAATTCAAGCAATTTTTAAAATATAATAATACTTTTCTATATAGTGAATTAAAATTCTACATCTGATTTTAAAAAATGATGCATTTGATAGTTTTTATCATATATAAAAGATACGACCATAGAAACTAGCACATAAATTCAAAATCATGTATGATTTTTACAATATTTTTGTCCCCTCAAAATGAAAAGATTATATAAGACCCCAGAGAGAAAATCTTAATCTAATGTATTTAATATTACATTGAAAATTAATAACAATTTAGATAACGATTAAAAATCATCTAGATATATTTCTTCAAGACCTGCGAATATTTAACTACATTTAACTGGAACCGTAAAGCGCAACTTTGGGATTGTTGAAACTTTGATTAGCAGATTCTTCTATTGATAAGAAAAAACTAAAATAAGAGCAGAGAAACATAATTAAAAAGAAAAAAAAATTCATTTCCAAAAATTCCCCCAAAAGAATAAATAGTAATCACTAATATTAAACTATGCAACCTCTCCTTATTTTTATGAAATTAATTTCTTCATATCAATGCATATTTATATTTTATTTTTACTTATACAATGTATATGCGCTTAAAGTGTCGAAAAAATATTTCAATCGACAAGAGGATGGTAAAAACCATCTTTTTATCTTTAGAGGGAAAAAAAACTAGCGGAAATCCTATTTTTGACAAAAAAAAGTGTCTCTCTCTATATATTAAATAAACCCTGGAACATGTGTGACAGCAGAATATGATTTAATAATCTAAACTAATCGGGATATCGATCTATATGATAAATATTAGAAGAAATAATTTACTCTCTTGATGATTAAACAGCGGAAAACCATAAATTTGGAAGAACAAATCACTTAACCAATCTTGATATGATGATCGACTATTGTTGATGGTCAGTAGCTTTACCATCGTCTATTGAGCAAATTTTTCCTGTCGTTTTATTTCCCTCCCCAAGAATCTTTTTGTTAGGTGGTAATTTTTTTAAAATTCTTTTCACCTCCAAAGAATGAAGCAGTTTACTATTTTTCACCCACTTTTAGATGAAAGCAGTTCAATTCGATTTAAGACCAAACGATTCTTAAATCCTACTGAAAAGCTAAAAGGAATGTTCGATTTTATTTTCCATTTAACTTAAAGAAGGTGTATATTTTTCTTTTTGGCTCAAAAACATTCATTGAAAGGCGAATTTATCAGTGGCATATGTATTTTTAAGAAGTGATAATAAAATACAAGGAAAAAATTCAAAATGGCTATCTTAAAACGGAAGTTTGCAGAAAAAAAAATCGAATTTATATTACATTCCATTCGTTTATAGAGTGCATTCCATTTATATACTTTAAAATTATCTTTAAAAAAATTCTTCGAATGTTCTTTACATTTGCCACAAAAATATTAATAATGAGATTTTGTTATAAAACTTTAAGATATTAAAAAATCATTCCGCTCAGTTAAATCAATCCACGATAGAAATAAAATTTAATTTGTATTTTTTTCATAAGCACATTTTCACTTACAACCACGAGTGTAGGCAACACGTTTAATAATTTAGAGCTTAATAATTTAGAGGTCTTGATGCATTAAGTGTTGATAAAATCAATCAATTTCAAGAATGAGCATTTTTTGCATTTTGTTGGTTTAACATTATTTTTTTCAAACAGAACATTTTAATGCAATTAGATCATCCTAATTTATGGATGAGTTTTCTGGTTTGTTTATTTTGGTTTCACAGGACTTCCGTGGTGAGGGTTCACTTCCGTTTTCCAGTAACCCTCAAATTTAAGTAATCGCCAAATCCAATTGGATTCCATATCAAGGGCCAAGTTCGAATCAATTCTTTCTTGAGTACACAAAGCGCCAAAAAGAGCGATAAATAATAATTATGGCAAGCTTTTCACAAAATTAGGCTCTTACTTTCAGTAAACATTGAGAGCTACAACAATAGGAACCTGAACTTTAATATTTTCAAAGTATCTTTAAGCCATAACATTAGAAAACAACACTTTAAGCATAGATTAATATCTTCAAAAAGAGTATTCAAATTTTGAAGGTTCCCATTAACTTAACATTATCACCGGAAGTTGATGGGTAAGGCAGAAGGCCTACTTTACCGCTTATAAACAAAACAGAAAACTCGTCCATAAGTAATGTATTTACCTATTTCTTTAATAATATTTTATGACAGAAGTTTCACAAAAACAACCTCGTCTAATTTAGTATTCATAACGTTTTCAAAAGGTTGACTCCGTTCATGGCGCTAATGCTTATTCGCTTAAGCAGTTTATATTATTTTTCAGAGAAAGTAATTTAAAAAATAAAAAGCTATGATAAAAATAGCCGATTTGAACTGAAGCGAGATTTAATCATAAGCACTAAGACAATTATCAGTTCGGAATACGAGAAATTTTTAATGCTGACTTTCTAATCTTTTAAAATTTAACAAATATTAGTCTTACTGAAATAGAAATTTGGTTTAGTAAGTGATCAGCTTTCCGATAGTATTTTAAACTATTATTCCAAAAACTAGGGCCTGTAGTTTCGCAAAACGGATAATGAAAGAAGTATATTCTTGGTATTAAAGAATAAAAGGGCAAATGAAGATAATAAAAAGGAGTAAAATAACCCTAGAAGCATAGTGAAAGAAATCTTCGAAGCTCAACGTTGTTGGATATATTAACATCCCTCGTAAAAATGAATAGGAACAGCAAAATCTCAAACACTTCAATCATATTTGGTTCATTTAAGCCAAACCGAAAAACAACGCAGTAATGCAAAATACACATCATATACTCGGATATATCATAACCATAAATAAAGCAATTAATACAACTAAAATCAGATGTAATATCGATCCGAAAATTTTATTTCAAAGCGATGTTCACTTTTATCAAAATTACAAAAAAAATGTTCTTTTCACATACTGAGTATCTTGATACCTTACGATACGATTGTTTCAATAGTATTCCGAGCAATATTTTGATGCGAGATTTAGTCGCCAATAATGGTACAGTTCATCAGTATGTCGCCTAGACAGAATGTCTTTGGACTGTGGGGCGTGTCACCAATTGGGATCACACTGAAGAATAATGGGTCACAAAACTTTCATAGCTCTTTTTTTTTTCATATTTTTGGATATTCGTAAGAAAAATAATTTGTAAGATATTGATTAATATATATATCACAAAAATTTAACGAAAAAATTTCTAAAATTGAGCTTCTTAAGAATCACTGATAAATAATGCAATTTGCTAATTTATTTTTTAATTATGAGGTCACATTTTTTTTCCAACTGGAAAGGGTTAGCAAATGGAAAGAAGTAAAGACACCCTGTCATTGTTCATTACGAGAGCACGTTGCAGCAGCATTGAATCTTTAAAACGTGTTTCACAGTAGGCGTATGATTTCGGCAGTGAAAAAAAGAACTTCACGTGTCATCATAATACAAAATTAGATTCCGAATGCTATTTTGCGCTGAATAAAGACATCGAGTTGACAAAATGGTTAAATATTAACATAATGCGTGCAACTGAAAATTTTGCATGCGAAGTTAGTGTATACGGATATTTATGCAAAATAGGCAGTTGATAAAAACGCAATGGACAGGTAATAAAAGCACAAGTTGGTTTGTCATTATTCGCAAAACAATTTCTGTTAATGATCTTTAGATGCTGGTTTTGGTTAAGAGAAGCGTCTCACATGACATATACAGAGGGTGTTTGCACATTTTTAGAACGATTTTTATGGTATTTTAAGGACTAATTTACATATTTTTGTGTTTGAAATGTTCAGTTTGATAGCCCGTATTCTTAACTATCTTTCTACGTCGTAACTTCCATGACAATAATGATTTTTGTGGTATCGGAGGAGGTATTTTGTCCCATTTCTCTTGAAAAACATTCCAAAGTCCAGAGAATTTTGTAGGTCGACGTTTGGATAATGCGGTTTTTAAAAGTCCAAAATCTCAAAAACCCATGGGTGGTACAGAACTATTTACCAGGAATATCAGTGAAGGTTATAGTCTTAATACCCACTTTTTGTTCCATTTTTTCCAAGAAATTAACAGTGGATTGTGATGTGCGCTGCTTGATTTGTTTTAGTGTAGTTCTACTGATTAATGGCATTGTAGGTAAAGATATGTTATTTGATTTTTGAAGATTGTAGATAAAATATGCTCCTGATAGTATGTGGAGTTAATCTTAACATTTTTGTCCACACTCTTTACTTTTATTTTGCCATTATGTGGAAAATCAGCAGCAATCATAATTTCCTTAGGAAAACTTTCTATAGACTCTTTGAACCATGCTTTAATTTTTTTTCTCCTCTTTGATGATAATAAATTGATTTTTTTCTTGCAGTCATTTAAATAGACTAAAGCTTCATGTATTGTTACAACATTTTTTTCCATTTTTGTCCGGATAAATGCTTTTTATAAAGAATTTTGTAGCATGTTTTAAGTTCAGAGATATGACGTAGCGAAAGACGGTGAAGGTTGTATTTTTTTGTCCTTTGGGGATTCAAACCAATGTTAATAATTTTTTTTACAATTGATACTGAGCATTTTAATGATTTTGCAACAAATTTTTGACTTGGAGGATTTTCTTTTAACATTAAAGATCTCACCTATGCAATATTCGAAGAACTGCGTTTTTTCCTTGGATACGTATTTGGAACAATTTTCCCGTTTGGAACCAAACTTGGACGATTTTTTCCTTTCTTATTAACAATAATACCTATTGCGGCTTTAGATATAAAAACTCCATGGCTTTCACAGCGTCTTTAAAAAACTGAATAAGATTTACTCTTTTTGGAAAAAGCAAAAACGTAGCCTTCCATCCTTCGCTTCTTTAAAAGCGCCATTTTGCATGTAAACAAAAATTTTATGTTGCAAATGATAACTTATAGCTTCAAAAATGTAACGTTTGTAAAAATAAATTTTCCCAAGCAAACGAATTTTTACTACAGCGAAACGAAATCGTTCTAAAATTGTGCAAACACCCTCTGTACATTCGTCTCAGATGTAATTTGCTGAAAAGCAATAAGTTATCTGGGAGCTGGGCAGTCAGAAATCCATGTGGCAAGAGATTTACAAATTCATCCCAGAATAGTATCACAGGCACTCCATGAGAATGGTGGTCTATCCAGAAGGCTTGGCCAGTGCTATCCAAGATCTGGGTTAAAATTAATGTGTGTTGTCTCAACTGGCATAATATGATATTATAATCCCAAAAACTTTCAGAAAAGTTGTTTCCGATAGTAAACATTCCCTGTATCATCTTAAAACATATGTAAAATAAACGAAATACCATTATTAACTGAAAGACAATACATTGCTTTCTGCGCGGAAAATATCTGCACGGTCAATAGTATCCAATGGGAGAAATATATTGCACCAAATTATGCATGAAACACTTGCTGAAGTTGGCCTTTAATGCATCCTTAGGGCATCCGTAATGTGTCGTTCTAACATGTCGTCTCCCTGGCAGGCTTGTTGAAGGTATTGTCATCAACACTGGAGTGATGATGGCTGAACCCGTTTTCTGTTTACAGATTAGTGGAAATTCAGCCAACAAAGTGATATCCATCTGGATGGTTTTAATGACAATTCATCTGGACCGAACCAGGAATACTCTACCATAAGTAAATCGAATGTAGCAGCCTCAGCCGAATAAGTCACCTATTTTGCAGGAGATGGCTTATAGCATGCATCGAGAGTCATCTTGATATTGGCCTCATCTCCTTGTAAATGTCCCATGGAGGACGTTAATGGTATTCGTCATCTAGATGGTATTCTGCATTCCTATGAACGGAGATTTCGAGAATCAGTTGGTTCAAAAAATCTTCTCATAGACGTTTAACTTGTCCATACAAGGCAAGGCTTGTAGATAACACCTTGAAACAGAACATGTTAACCGAATGGACAAATCTGACAAGACTGTGGTCTCAAACCCCACTGAGAACGGCTGGGAATACTCCAGCAGATAAGATGCTACTTGCTGTTCACCACCAAGCATTCTGCAGGAGTTGAACTGTGTACCCATTGAAGAACCGCACTCATTGCAACAAAATGCAATAGATGGTTCAATGAAAATCATGACATGTCTCTTCCACTTCTGATACCATAAGTAAGAATTAAGTACCATATTACGATTTTAAATACTCTAGTAATCTTGTTTTCAGGCTTCAGCTGTATTTCAAATTCTCCACTGGATTATATTTGGCATTTTGTATTTACAACTGTCGTGTATTTTCATTAATCCTTTATTTACCGAATTAACTTACCAGCAACTTTTCAATTGTATTTTGGTATCATTAGATACGTTTTAATGGAGAATAACCCAGGAAATATGAAAAAAATTTAATTAAATAAAATAATTTCATTAATAATTTTAAAAATTAATTTTTGTCTTCATCTGCCATCTACTGCTAGCTGTCAGAACTACATTCCTCGTGTTCATGTGAATACTGTCAGGAAAAATTGTCAAATTACGAAGATATAAGCGTGATTAAAGTAGTAATTTTAAGTGCCGTCGGGAAATAAAGGGTTAAATGTGTCCAAATTTACTGATGGCTTCATNGGGAAATAAAGGGTTAAATGTGTCCAAATTTACTGATGGCTTCATCAGACATCTTTGCATGCGCAAGTTATTTTCAATAGATATTTTCTTTTTTAATTCAGAACAACGCTCGGAATATGAATTTTGACAAATGTATTGTATAAAGCTATATGTTTTTATTAGAAAGGCACAAGAAAACTGGAAAGCTATTTTTATATGCGGATAGCAGATGTAATCTTTGTAATGTATTTACAAAAAAGTTTGCAACGAAAAATTATGAGAACAATATTTCAAGCGGAATCACCATCGCTTTAGTAAAATTAACACAAAGATACTTGAAATCAAATAATTAAAAATTAGAAATACTCAGTTTCCTTTGGGAGCATTAATAAAAAGTTATATAATTCTTTTTGAGGTAAAACTGAAATTATGTATTTTAATCAAGGACTTTCAGAAATATATTTACCATAATATAAATAAATTAAAACAATTTAAATAAATTTTGTTATCTTTGTATCTATTGTAATGTAACTAAATTTTGTGACGATTTTATTAATTGCAATGTAAGTAAATTTTGTATTGTTTCTATTTATTTCAGTGTAAATAAATCTACTGCTAAGTTTATATCTATTGTAATGTAAATAAAAGCATCCTTACAAACATCTCATTTGTAGCTTCCTAGCCCAGTTGCAACGAAATTCTATTACAACTCAAAATTCAATCAGTAACAACACAACCCAATTAAGACTTGAAACCCCAATACCATGCACCTATCTTACAGGAAATGTCTCTCCACGAAAACACCCTTTCGCTGTTTTCAATTCATCCTTTTCATAAACATGTATCTATTACAGAAATATTGCTGCAAGTTATCTGAAATTCCACGCTAATTTACATAAGTGATTGGCACCCGAACTCAGCTCCTATTAATTGCGAGTACTTTGAGACGAGTTTGCATATGGAAGCAATTCGATTTGATGTCACCGTTTTGATAGCCTGAATTACAACAACCACTCCCCAATCTTCGAAATCATTACCAGATCCTGGCCTTGTCTTTTTAACCAATCCAGATCTCCCAATAGGTTAGGTTGCAAATGGAATCGGTGATATTCAGCAATTAAAATTTACACCGTCCACCGATTGCCATTCCTTCAGTTAACCTCGAAGCGATCCACCTCATTATGCCATTGTCTAAAACGGCGGGAATTTTGATGACTTCTGTTTCCTGTTCTTCCTCCTTTCTACTCTCCCACACCCCCACCTTTCCCTGTAACCGTAACTGAGGATTGCTGTATCGGTAATTGTTTACCGTCACGCGCTCGCCTGTCGAAATACTTGATAGGCGAAGATAAACAGTCTCGTTTGTTCTTTATTTTTCCCGCCATTGAATGCCACGAACAAACCCGAATAATGAAAGCTTCTTGACACGTGGAAATCTGACAGGAAGTTAAGTAAAAATTTTCGGTACGATTTTCGGAATTGTGCGAAAAGTTTTGTGATCGATTTGGTTGAAGAACTCCAGTTAAGTTATTTACACTTTTCGATTCAGTTGTGTTTTCAAAAATGCCACGGATGGCAATCAACTATTAATTAAAAGTTGTAGATAAGTCATTTTTAGAATGGTAATCTTTTTAAAGAATGTGAACGTGATTGAAGTTATTCTCATTCGATTTTCATCTGTCATAGCGAAATGAAATGTTCTTAAAACTTTCAGTTATTTCTGCTGTTAGTTCTATTATATTTTTGTCTGAATTTGTCTGTCTCATGCGAAACAGAATTTTAATTTTTGCAAAATCTCTAAAACAAAAACAGGTATTTATAAGTTATTTAAAAATACAATATATGCCATTAAATATTGAACACCAAGAAAAACACCAATTTTTGTGTCACTTTAATAATATTTCTAAATATTTATTTTTATATTCGATTGAAATTCCATCTTAAAGCTTCATTAAGAACAGTTGGAAATTCTTTTTTAAAGAACCGATTAACAAATCCGATTTCTACATAAACTATATAAACTTGGACAATCGAAATGAATCTTTAAAATTAAGAGCATTTCAATGGTGATTATTTACAATTTCAATTAAACAAATTAAGTTATTTGATATTTATCAGATATTACAGAGCTTCTTAATTGTGTGTCATTTTGGATCACAACTGAGAAATTTTATTAGAACAACATTTAATAGAATGTTTCTAAATGAAATTTTTTAAATTAACAAATAAATAACACAAACGACTTGAATAGTATACATTCAATTAAAATTTGGTTCATGCGAGTTCAGGATCGGTTCCCCAGAACCTTAACCTTGCATTGGAACCTGGTCCAAGCTAAATCTGTGGTTGTAACTTAAACTTCCTCATGTTGAGGGTAGAATGGAAACGTATAATAATGATTACAAATTCTGATTCAGGTGTCGACGTCTCAGTTTGTCCACATTTAAAAGTTACGACGGTCGTTCCTTATAGCCATTGTGTAGCTTTAAAGCAGAACTTCAATAAGACAAATAAAAAGAATCAGTGTAGATTAGTTCCTTATTGTTGTCAGAATGTCATTTTCAAGTGGTATACGTCCAGGAGAATCGAAATAAGTACCAAATATGAGTTTTGTATCTTGTGTAATACGGCACTTTTCTTCAAATAATACTTATTTATAGCCTCAAGTTTTATGGAACTGCGTGCCAAAATGGTTTCCAGGATACACTAATTTCGGCGAGACTCGTTCTTTTTTTTTGAAAGAAAAAATAACATTTTTCTCATAGTGAAAGAAGGAAATAGAGTAGGAATAAAGTTAAGAGTGGGCAAACCGACAAGGATTTCATTGGTACAGTAAACTAATTAATTCCAAGTTTTCAGATTTCTTCAATCTTTAAATTTTATGGCTAATTCACACTGCCTACATTAAAGAAACAAGATTTTAAAACTAAGAAATCGGAGATTTAACTGCATGTTTCTGAAAGCACGATCTCCTCTGATAACTTCCTTTATAGGTCTGTTCATGATATTTGTTTCTTCAACATGGCTAATAACTAACTAACCAGAGAATAACGGTCCTTAGAGCTAAAAATCCTTAAACTCGTCGTCCATCGCCGATTTCAGCATCACTATCAACAACAATTAACTATTAAACTTTCTCTATCCACTTTTGATTCAATAATAGCTATGGACTATTGCTAAATTTCTTCTAATGATAGTATTAGCTTGCAATCATGATACTTAGTGAGTAAGTGGCCGTTTCTACTGAGAGAGCAAAGGGAAACTCATGCTGTGATGGACTGAGCAATTTAGTCGAAAGAATAATGAAAAGGAAATTCTCTGATTGGTCAATATTTCACTCTTTCATCTTCAATTCGGTAATGTGAACCGACCATAACTTACTTGTACTTAATTTTAATAGAGGTCTACAGTCAAATATGCTGTAAGACAATAGAACAAGTACCATGGCATCTTCCAATTCAAAGAGCACAAACGAAACAGCAAGAAAAATTTTCAAAGTCCTCCTTTCAAATCCAAGAATAACAGTCTCGTGGGTTAAAGCGCATGCAGGCAATATAAGCAATGAGAGAGCAGACCAACTGGCAAAAGACGCAACGCAACATGGGCAACCCTATTCAGTTTTTAAACTTTCTAAACCTCACATAAAAGGTCTCCTCCGGAAGAGCATGCTTGAGGAGTGGCAAACCTCATGGAAGAATGGCGATACAGGCAGGAAAATATATAGCATCATACCCTCAGTTAGTCTCCGTCCCATTAACTGGATTAGAGAGGATGTTATCTTCTTCTCTCACCATGGTCCTTTCCCTGCCTACCTCAAAAGTTTTCACCAGTCTGACAGCGATTTTTGCAGCTGTGGTGGAATTGGCACGGCACTTCACTATGCCACGGAGTGTATTTACGCAGTGTCTTGGCGTATGAGGAAGCCAGCGCCAAACTTCGAACAAGAATGGTTGAAAAGAGTCACCAATAACCTCGTCTCCAGGCATAAAATTTGTGGGATTATCAAATTCATGAGCGAAAACAGAGATCTTTTCCGGCCTCCCTAGCCTTCAACTTTCCAGTGAGCTGAACTAAAAGACTCAATTACCGGACATCCCCCCCTTTAGAAAAGAAAGGAATAGCAACATCTAAAGAAAAGAAATTACGAACTAATAGTGTAACAGTGAAAATGCCTGTGCTGTACATAGTGTAAATATTTCTTTCTTTTTGTTTATTTTGTTTTACTTTTTTCTTAAATAAAATTCCCGTGTCTTGCCCATCAAACCGTTCAGTGACCGGTCTGGTCACAGGTACGGGGGTAAGAGACGGCGTTCTGTTCTGTAATGGCAACATCACTTACTCAGTTAGGTCCGCGGTGGCCTAGTGGCAAGGTCTCGACTTCGGAGCCGGAGGATTCCAGGTTCGAAACTCGATTCCACTGAAGATGCACCGTGAATTGGGCCTATTGCACGTTAAATCATACGTAGGGAGACAAGCGTCCTCCCGCTGGTGTGGTGCGGAAATTTGGAGAGGGTGTGTGCTAGCTCAGGTGTCGTCCTCGTCATCTGACCGCAATTCAAAATGTTGAGGTCCGTCCCAAAATAGACCTCGTGTTTCTTCAAAATTGGACGTTTATGCAACAAACTAAGCTTATTCAGTTAAGAATACTCATGTTTTGATGTGCTGAGTAGTTTAGTCAGAAACACGATGAAACGAAAGCTTCGTATTCTCCACTCTTGCATCTTCAACGCGGTAACACTCATTTTTTCGTATTTGCAGTAAAGGTCTACAGACAAATCTGTAGTAGGCATTATCACCTAATTAGAGAACTGGCATCATTTTCTTTTGAGAGACCAAACGGAAGCTCATGGGATGATGTTATAAACATTTTAATCGAAAGAATGATCGCATAGACTTAATTAATTCAGATTTTTCTATGATGAATGAAACGTATCCATAGATTTATTGATCTCCGATTGGAGAGGCTGGAAAATCTCGTCAGTTTACCTTTTGAAAAGTGTAAATATGGGAAACATACATTGCAATAAATGTTCCAATAAATCACGCTGGACGTAGCACAAACTATTCATTAAATAGACATTGATTCTTTAGCACAACCGCAGAAAAATTCATGGGAATTTGTGACAAATGCTGGCTTAAAGAATCCGAAGGAATTGTTTCAAAGCATGCTTAAGAAATAAGGTATACAGTCCCCAGAGCCATTTTGGTCTGTTCGGAAATCATCCGCAGTGAATCATGGCATTACTTATTTATTTATGCATACATAAAATCATATACGGGTCTGAACTGGCTCAATTTATTCCCCTTCATATAGCGCATCCACGTATTGATTACGAGAAATAGTCGACCATTACTCAGTTAGAGATGCATGAAATCATTGCACAGCCATACATACACACAGACACACAATAAAAAAGAACGAGAACCAAAAGCAAATCGCACGGAAAGGCAGGAAGGGGGGAAGATCGTGGTAAAAAACAATCCCAAAAAGAATATACGAGATGGAATCTAGAAGATCAGAGAATAGATAAAAAAAAAATATTAAGCTGAACCCTTTTATGTCACTGCTTTTTTCCCTTTCCTCCCTTACAGCGGTGAAAAAAATTGCTATGAAATAATAAAAAAAGTGTCTATCTACCCGGGTCTAACACACAAACAGACTACAGGAAAGACAGTGCTATGCCGCTCCGCTAGCTAATCAATACTATGAGCAATCGATATCGTGAATCGATATACGAGAAGCCCGAACCGTTGGCGTTATCGATACTTCATTAAGATTCCTGTCGCTGCCAAATGTTGGGGCACCAGTAAAAAATAATGCCGAGTAGAGACTCTTTAATCTAAAATATAAACAGCTAAGAAAGAAGGGGGAAAATACGCTATTCCTTTTCCGCCGTACGCATTAACGGATGCCATTTTTTTCCAGATTGTTTTTTTGTTTTTAGGTTTGGTTCTTTCAGTTGTTGTCGGGTGCGATAGCAAACAGTCAAGATATCGAAGATTGCTTTTTGGAGAACAGAGAAAAGGCAAAAATCTGAATAGATGAGTGATAGACAAAAGGATTTTTAGAGGAGGAGGAATGCGAACCAAGAAATTCGTAGCGTTGCCATTATCGAATTGGAAATATGCATTTTGTGTTTCGGTTGGTTTGGCTTCTATTTTTCATTTCTTTCTTTATATTCGTTTCTCTCACTATGGAAAATCTAAGCGCGAGCAAAAGCGATGTAGCCGCGCAAAAAACATATTGATATGAATTTTTTCTCTTTCACTTTAAATGAGATGAATGGGATTGGCCTTTGCCACGAACTTCCGAAAAGGAATTCTTGCTTGGTTTTGCGATTAATCTAATTCAGAAGATAATCGCAATAAGAAAAAAATGCTAAAATAAAGCAGGAATTTATTTTTCCCGGTAACGAGCAAGTTCTCCGTAATAATATTTATCGTTTTATTTGGAAATCATAACAATGTGTTTTTGTAAATGCTGGTATTCTTGCTTTATGTTTAACGGTCTTCAGAGACGGTTATTTATTCATTGCTTTGGAATAAATATTAGGCGATAAACAAAGTGAAAGGATCTAGCAGAAAATACTCGCCAGACAGAAATAAACTATTTGTAGAAATGATTTTTGATAAAAGACGAATATAACAATAAAGCATATGAAATCTGGAAAACTATAAAAATTTATAAAGCAGAAAAAACATCGTTTGAAACCGTTTTCAGCAATAATAAGGCAAAATATCGTTTTCTTATTTCATTCATTATTTTATGCCTATTTCAACACAAAATAAGCATAAAGCAACTGTTGTTGGATTATTTATTATCAATACGAGCGGAAATGGAAAGTATATTAATTCAAACAAAAGTACCATTTAAATTATGGGAATTCAGATGATAGCAATAATCATCGCTTCAAAAGGATTGCACGGGATTCTGTTTTTTTTTAATTCTTCAACTCAAAGGAAAGAAATCATGAAAATGGGTGCTGACATAGTTAGCTTATGATCACGTGTTACACGTTAAATGCATTGCGCCCGTTTAATTTTTAAATCCATTGAACACCTTTAAGAAGTACAAAGGACGTGACATTGCACATAGTGTAAAACAACTCAGTTAAATTTTAAAACATTCACGTTACGGTTGTCATGAGACTGTGACGTCATGAGAATTGACTCCAAATGACCCAAAAAAATTCGTTTTTATTTCCTACTTGACTCCAATAAACCTTACAAAAATCGTTTTTCTTTTTACCTTGACTCCAAAGAACCTAAAAAAATCGTTTTTATTTTAACTTGACTCCAGTGAACCTGAAAAAGATCCGTTTTTCTTCTCAACTTGACTCCAATGAGCCTCAAAAAGACTCATTTTTCTTTTCAACTTGACGCCAATGAATCTCAGAAATATTCGTTTTTCTTTTCAATTACGTTATGGAAAAACGGTATATATGATAGAAATTACAACTTCATTGAAAAGGTTTATCGGAAATAAATTCCTTCTGCGAAATATCCGACCACAAACTTTAATTAAATCTAATAGATATGAAATCCAAGGCATGAAATTGTAATTAAACAATTCCCTAACAATACTTTTCAAATTCAATTCACAAATATTTTAGACGATAAATAAATATTTGCTGTAAGATTTAAATGTTCCAACGACGCAATAGTTTTAAGCACACACTTTTCAGTGCGATTTCACTTATTTGATTGTGTACATTAAAGAAATTTTTCAAATATTTAAGATGGAAAACACTGATCTGTTACCTTCAATTATTTTTCTGTATCAAAAACACAGTCGTGTTCATTCGAAGTGAGTGAAGTTGAAATCTTTACATAATAAATCTTTATACACTGTAAATCAGTTCCTTTGCACTT
>BGPR01000191.1:153187-175997 GCA_013235015.1 Araneus ventricosus | reverse complement strand
CATGATTGAGAAAAGTCCAATAAGTTGATGAAACAAAGTGCGGATCGCAATAGGTTTATTCGTAAGGTCTCACTCCCGCACACTTACATAAAAGCACATCTGAGATGTTTTAAAATATTGGAAATTTAATTATATTTGTTACGACTGATTTCCTGTGTTCAGGTTGCAACTTTGGACTGCTGAGTGCTAACTCCGTAATTTTCTATTAATATTGATAAACGTTCATGATGCAACTTGGTTATAAGAATAAATTTAAATTCGCTCAATAAATTGTAAGGAGGGAATCTTAAACAAGTAGATAAATGACATTAATCTGACGATGAAAATTTTTCATATTTAGCTTCACTATTATACTCAATACCATTTCGAAACTAAGAATATGATATCTGCCAAAAAATAAAACAAATTGAAAAACTAGAACAAGATGGAGGAGTTTTCAATTTGTTCTATTTTCTGCATTGTTATTTCTGGTTTTCAGCTGCATTTGCGCGTAACTAATATGATGTATTATAATATTTTTTTATTTGTTTTCTTATTCTATTGGTATTTTTTGGTCTTATATTTGTAATTTTTGTTTTTTTTATTCCACTTTTCCAAATTTTTCTTCTCATTTTTACTTTAATTTAGTTTGATTTCTCCTGCCGATTTTAATATTTGAAAAAATATCTGCCAAAACTAATATTACTTTTGTCTGAGGATCACTTATATTCTAAAACTAAGTTTTTTAAAAAATATTAAAGAATCAAAACACCCATTTGGAATTATTTGCGAATGAAGGAAGTACTTCCAACGAATTATTAAAAATCTAAATCAAATATTGAAAATTTACACTGTTAACATTTCACATTGAATTTTAGCATGTCCCTTTTAAACGATCAATAAAATATGATATCGAAAAATTGATAAAATAATATGATGGTGGGATAATAGTGACAAATAATTCTCAAATAAAATATTTAACATGTGGAGGAAAGGGGAGGGAGACTTGTAAAGAAACCTGAAATTTTAAAAGGAGGAAGGAAACTGATTTCCCCATCATTTATCTTTTTTTTAATTTTCATTGTAGGTTAGCTTCATGAAATTAATTAAAAATACAAGGTACAAGAAGCATATTAATGTGCTTATTTGGTAACATTTTATCCTTTTATACCAGATATGTTGGTAAATTACTTATATTATTCTACAGAATTTTATACGCAGGAATATAAGTAAGGATCAATATATTATTTTCTACTTACTTAGTGCAAAATTGCACACGAAATTTAAATCACAGAGAATTTCTTTTCTTTGGAAAGTGGAAGATAATAAATTACATGGAAGATAATAAAGGACACTATAAAATGTTAACTAGTATACTTTTAAAAAATTAACATCTAAACCAGCTATTCAAAAGCGTGTCCCTTTTGTCCACCAAATCAACAGAGAAAAATCACACAGGTTAAACTGTCTTCAAAAATAATAATCGAGTACACAATATTAAGATTTCGCTTCCATTATAAAGAATTCAAACCTATACGAATCCCCAAAAAACTAACAAACTTCTTTTTAAAAGAACACCCACAACTTTTCAAAACACAATAACTAAAATCATAAACAAGCCTTATATATCCCACAAATTTTCAATATCGCCTTATAGTGTTGTTTAAGTATAAAAGAAAAAAAAGTCATTGCCTACTAGTATAAGGCAAGAAAGAAACATTATCTGGCTTTTATTGTATTGCCTATAAGCAAATAAAGAAATATTTCTTCAAAATAGCTCTTTTAACCTATTTTTGACTCTGACTCCAGTTTGATCGGCAATAATAAAAAAGGCAGTTCTTTATATCCGATTTATCATTTATACTATAGAAAGGCTACAAATGTAATGCTATCTGATATTTTACCGTAATAAAACTACAAGAATAACTCTTAAAGATTTATTCTTACATTTAAAAGTTCTTGTTTCATTTTAAAATGGCGAAACTGATTTTAATTTATATGTAGTTGATAGCTTTTACCGATGTAAAAAAATCTTTCTAATTAATAAATTGAAACAAAAAACCTCTTTTTTATAAATGACATTCTAATGTTGTTTTTGGTTTTAGCTATCATTCTTTTAATTCAAAAGTGAAAAAAGATTTTTGTTTATTTTTGAACCTTGGATTTTCTAATTTAAAATAAGAAACTCTGTGAAAGTAATTTGTATTCAGCCCCTAATTGACAAAAATAATTTTAAAACTATTTAATTAACTTTTATTATTTCAGAAATGATTCATTTATACTCATTTTTATTTCTCATTCCCATTCATATCGTAAAACATAAAAATCATTAGTTATTCATGCACTAACCTTAATTAATATTAATTTATAATAGTATTTTTAAAATGTTATGCTTTTCGTACAGTTTTAAAATGTAATACATTTAAGTAAGAAAAGTAATTTCCAAAATTGATGTAGAACAATAAGAAACAAAACACACACACAATGGATGCTTTTTTGTATATTTTGTTTTTACAAGCTAAAACTAATAACAAGAACAAAAGAAGAAGATAAAACTATCCCAATTGTTAAAATATCTAATAAAATAGAAATTGACTTACTTGATTGAAATCTTTTTCTCTACAGAAATTCATCCATAAATTGCACATTTCAAAAATCTAATCTGAAGTAGTTATTTTAAAGGGAAAAAATATTTTTATCTATAAATAAGTACAGTAAACCTCCAGTGTAATGAACCTCGGATCAACTGATTTAGAATTTAACCGCGAGAATTTAACTAATGTAGCAAATGTGGATGAGTGAAAGAAACTGGTGAAACAAAAATTTCAATTATATTTTTAACACTTGTATGAGCTGATATGGTATTGCCACGAACCTGTAGTTCCGTTTGTCTGTCATGTTAGTCTTATGGTAGAAAAGAGAGATTTACAGAGGCTCTTAATGATTGCCAGGCTGATGACCCTTGGCCTTGGCTACTTGAGGACAAGGCGACAAAAATGAAGGCTCTAGAAAATTCAAGAATTATGACTCTATTTCTCTTATGAACCGAGATCTGGATTTTTCCGGAAAATTCCATGTGACGTCACACCCTGTGGGAAAGCTGTAAATACCAGGAGAAGCTCAAATGAGTGAATCTTTCTTTGGATTCTGTTCACAGTGCGAGTTGGTCAACTGTTAGACACTGAGTGCTATTGTTCGTGCTAATACTATTATTATTGATAATTCGCTGTCTGCTTGTGTTGATAATTTGTACAATTACTGCTTTTCTTGTTACCTGTGCTTCGAGTTTACTGGAATATTCTTGGAATAAAGCGTTAATTTCCATTATCCAGCTTGCTGGACTGCTTTTCCCGTACACTCACCGGAAGATTTATGATCTAATGGTCATAAAATAATGTGAGGTGTTTGGAGTTTGATTATAAAAAATTTGTTCAGCCAAATGTAACCAAATTTGGTCCACATATCATTCCGACCATATGATTTCGATTTATGTAAAATAAAGTTTCAGTTCTCGGCACCAACTGCAATATGGGGCTGTACACGTAGTTGACCAAGTCAGTTAGCCTAAAGAATTATAGAAATCAAAATTTACACTACAAATTCTATTTTGCCATCGTTGATATATGTAGTTCAATGCGTTGATTTTTCAAGTTTTCAAAGAAAATGTATTCTTTGGACTGTAGGTTCTGCCGCAGAAAGCAGCTGTTAGCGTCTATTTGTTGAAGCCTTACGATCCTATAAGGTGGCTAGATTGTTAACTTTCACTTTCTAAACCACATTTTCAAACGAACCCACTGACAAAAATCTAAATATATCAGATATATTTTGCTCTTAAAAACTTTTGTGAAATTCAAGCCTTCTAAAGGAAAAGAAAAATTAGCATATCTATATTTCTTTATTTTTTATGTTTGAGACACTCTCGAAAATAACTAATAAATTTTTACAAGTAACAATTATAAACTTTCATATAGCTAATTAGTTTTAATTTTAAAGAAATGTAACCCATTTATAAACGGAACCCTCAAAACAGATTTCCATGAGTATTGGTAACATTATATAATTAGTGATAGTAATGAAAATTATGAGTACAGTCATCTAAAATCTGGTCCTTAAGATTTTAAAAAATTATGACTGTATAAGCTAAAAGTAAACGTGCTTTTGAGAACTCTAAGAAGATTTTTAAAATCCTCTAAACTCAGTAGCTTAAAGCAAAAAAGATCGAGCAATAATAATTCACTAAATGCTAACTCCCACCAATAAAAAGTTAAAAATTCTTTTGAGATGAAATAAGATTTATATATATATAAAGAAAGTCACCACTGATTCTTCTCAACTGAATCTCCCATCTACTGGACACGAAACTTGAAATTGGCAGATGAGTTGCTTCTTGGGTAGTAGGCGCTACTTAGCAAGGATTTTTCAAAATTTTAATTAATTAAAATGTCTTAAATTTTAATTTGTTTTTCCGCACTTCAGGAGCATATTATCGTGCAAAAAACCACTTTGCCTAAATCTTGAAGTTCAAACAATTAAGTCTTTCAACGATCTTTCAATTCATTCCATCAATATCTCATTTAATTTTTAATTAATTTTATAAATATTTTCAAAACAGTATTCAATAATGTTTTTTATTGTTATCCCTCGCTTAAGGTTTTTCTTTATAAAATATTTCTACATTAAAAACTATTCAATAATTATAACATGCGAACGAAATCACTTTCGCCATTTTTCTCTTCTCCGCAAACTATAAATTAAATTTCAAACATTCAAATTTAAGAATTCATTCCTCAAGGCGTACTCCGTGAAATGAAATAATTCATTGCCTTCTGCCGTTTATTGTTTTACATTTTAACGTTTTCAATTCACGGATGATTGCACAGTCAAGTGTAAACGTCTCTGCCTGTTATTCTTAATATTTGAACTATATGTACTTACATGATGTTATACAAACAGCAAATGCACCGGAAACCGAGTTATCCGCCTCGCCGAAGAATCCAGGCCAATTGATGAACGAACGACAGCCACCGATAGCTCCATGTAGGCAGGAGCCCTAATAGACATCACCAGTCCGCGGCCCAAGCTTCCTCCAGAAAGTTACGTTCCCGCCATCAGAGTGGGGTAACTCAACACACCATTACTATGCCCACCGGGGAAGTCAGATCCGTTTGCTTATCGGAGGAATTCCATCATCTACGTACTGTGGTGGCTCGATGGGAAAACAAATTTAAGATGCGCATCGATTCCTATGTTGCTGCGCACTTGGTCATCACGTGACATGAAAACGCCCCATCAAAAGCAATGAGGTTTTCAGAAACTTACGAGGAGTAGAGTCTCTCTACTTTCGAATATTTAAACAAGACAGTGCGCTTTTTGGTTATTTTGTCGTTTTAGGTGAGAGAATTCAAGCGGCATTCAATCTTATCTTGCTGATTTAAACGAATGCGAGCGCTTTGCGTTATTTTGTCGTATAGTGAAGAGAATTAGATACATGTCTGACCTTATTCTTGTGATTTAAAACAAGACGGCGAGTACTGCTATTTGTCGTTAGCGAGAGATTTAGTCATGCATTTTTGGACCTTATCTTGTATATTAAACAAGACCGCGCACTTTTATGCTTATTTGTCGTTTAGTGAGAGGAATTCAGGTGTATCTGATCTTATCTGTGTGGAGCAATTGGATTCAAATCCGATGCACGATCTACAATTTTGTCTGCCAGACGGCAATTCACTCATAAGCTAGCAATTGCGGTTTTGAAGTTGCCGTGTTCATGACCATACCTGAAAAACAAAGCGAGAAAAGAACATACGTCTGCTTGTCGACTTATTTGATTCAAAAATTTGACACTATTTAAGTTCCTTAGTAAAAAAATAATTGCAGGTTTTTGTGTTATCGTACCATTAACCCTCTGACCTATCCCAGATTTCACAAGTTGGAAGTAAGTCTTTTTTTTTCATTTTTTCTGCTATGCACTTTCTTAGAGCTATAAAGCGTTGAATCGATTTATACCAATAGAGCTTTGCATATAAAATAAATTCAGCTGGTTCAGGTATTTGAACATAATTTGTAAGTATCATCATCTAAATAGTGATCTTGAAGAAAAATCGGCAGTCAGAAAGTTAAAATAGTACAGATAAAAACTTTCAAAAATCAAAAAAAGTAATTTTTTTGAAAAAATACTTACGAAATAGCTCTAGTTGACGTCTGAACTAGACAGTTCTCAACCTTCAAAGGAAGCCATTACAAGATTACTGTATGATTCTCGTAACATGTTTTCGACTTTGCCCACGCTGGATTTGAATTATTATGCAACAATATCGAGGGATGTCAGAGAGGTTAGACATTTGGATACGATTGCATTACCAATTACTCACCCTAATTTGTAAAAGGATAAAAAAAACCCACGAAAAAGCGTTATTTTGTCCTGTTTACATATACCTAATTTTTAATATTCAAAATGAATTGTTACTGAAGAGACTGAAATGATAGGTTTAGAAAAGAAATCACTAGATATTGTCCGAGAAAAGGTAATTTCAATTTTCCGAAGCATATAATGGAGAGAGTTAAGGTATGAAACAATTTTTTCGTAATTTCCCTCTTTTTTTTGCAAGAGGTTTGTGGGATTAAAACTCTTTCTATCCTTATGGTTTTGACCAATTTTCACAGTAGAGCCTAAAAGAGAAATAATGCCCTTTCATCCGAGATTTATATACCTTAAAGTTAATTAACTGTATAGACAGTTGCTTTTTAAACTCTGACGAGTCTTGAGATTGTGCCCTGTGGGTCATTGGGGCCCAAGTTAGAAACCACTGGTCTAGCTTAGGATACGGAAAGGATAAAAATTCATGAGTTTCACTTTTCAGGGATTACTGGTAGAATGTGTGACTCAGTTTTCTTAATATTATAAACATGACGACATTTTTCCTAATAGACATCGCAAGTATTAAGAATGCGAATTCTAAACTTTCAGATCCTATTTTAATGACAGAATTCAGTATTTTTAAATATTTATAACAAGACTTGTGTTTGTATATTTTGCGTAGGGAAGCTGGTGCGATTTCTGAAAATAAATTGGAAGAAATTTAATAACTTGTTTAAGATTCTTATAATTCAGAAATAAGTGGGTTACTTTATATTTTAGTGGAAAAAAAAGTTGACAATTTTCAGCGAACATCATTTAAGTCTAGACAGTATATGATGACAGTATGGGAAGAAGCTACAATGCTATGAGGTGAGAATTAGTTAGGATATATGAAAAAACCTTCTCTTTTGAACCGTTAGCAATGATTCAGTTAAAAAACTTGGCTTGAATGGCAGGACATACTGATTTTATTGACAGCGCACCTATTGTGTTTTTTGTTCATTTTTCGTTGCAAATGTCGAAATACAGCGTTCCCGAGGATATCATCGTCAGGCGTTTACTATTCAGACAATAACTGCCCGATTGAGGCTCGCACAAAGGAAATTTGAGTTGAGTACAAAGCTGAAGACAACCTGGAACTTTCAAGTCTTATAACAATCAAAACTGTGATTGAAAAGTTCGAGAGACTGGAGTGTCGAAATGATCTCGACTCTCCATCGATTTTTCAAAATTTTAGCTCTTCGTCCGCCATACGTCATAGCCTATTAATGGCAATTGACCATCTAACAGTATATAATAAATCCGAATATCGTGTTACTTTTAAAATTCGAATAAAATTCTTTATGAACTCAGTAGTTTTTGAAAATCTTACTTTTATTTCATATAAATTACTCAATATGTCACCCGTACTTATAACCCTCAATTGGGAACACTATGATAATATTGTATTTGAAATTAATTCTTCTATCTGAGACAAGACATAAACTCGATATTCCTGGCTATGAAATTTGTAGTATTTTTAAAATCAAAAGTGTAATTTTCTTGAACCACATAAAAAACACAAAAAGTCCGAAAATCTTCACCAAGAATTATCAGAAGGCGAACCTGAATAAGAGATGAGATCTATATTGTTATGAATATCAATTCATATAATCTTTTTTATTATTCATATACCTTTTAAATTTTTATTCATATTCTAATAAATATAATAATTTTATTATATATGTATTACATATATATATAAATAAAATATATTTATATTTTTATATATGTTTAGTGTGATTTGAAAAAAAGGATAACATTAAAGCGGAAGTCTTACCCTTTCCAATCACCCATTCACTTATTTTTATATACTTAGCTGTTATGCCTGGCGTTGCTCAGGATTAAAATACTTTATGCTCTAGTGCTTTCAATGAAAATCTATATCTTTGTATAGAAAATTATAATACATAAAAAATTTACTGTCTGAAACGCCTTTTACTCCAAGTTCGTTCATACATAGGAAAGTATAAGAAGGATTTTGACGAATGTTTTGGCTAAAGTAATTAAATAGTTAATTTCATTAAGTAAAAAATGATAAAATAACAAGATCAATAGTTGTTCCTCCGATATAAATTAGAATCGTCAGCTTTTAAACTTTTCTTTAGTATTCTTCCAGAATTTTGTTTATATGTTCCTGCAACAGCTACAATTTGTGTAATTTTATACACAATAATTGAGTGTTTTTTAATTACTGATAGAGGAACAATTTGAACGCAGAAATGAATTTGTATCACTGAGAAACTTATTATTTTAAAACTTAATATAAGGAATAAAAATAGCTATTGCAACATAACACTTTCGAAATATATCCACGGAAAACGTAAAATCAAGCTTAATTTTATTAACTAAAGATTTAATTAACTTTAGGCCTTTAATGTTGACAATTTTGACTTCTTGTGTAAGACTTTTATTACGAAATAAAAGAAATTTTTCAAAGTCCTCACCGTTGTACTCTAGCAGAAGCATCAATAAAAAATGCTTTATTTCAAAATCGTTTACCAAGTAATCAATTTCTTTAAAAGATTTTAAAATTCATAAAATTTAAGAATGCTGTGCACGAAATAAATTTTACTCAATGAAAGGAAAAAAATTAAAGATTTAAGATGGTGTAAAATAAAATATTTTTTGCGGACTATTTTCTCCAAGTTGTGGCAAACGGTTTCAGTTAATTTCTTAGTTAACTGACTGTTTAATTAACTTTTGACTTTGAAAAGTTATAAGTGTCTTCCCTTGTCTTTAAACAATAAGATATTGCAAAATTTGTTAAAACACTCCGTGGTTTAGGAGAGATGTGGAACATACCCACATACATAGCCACAATGAATTATGTTATATATTAAAATTAACTCATCGTTGGATATACATTATTGTATATGTTACATCATTTTACAGTAATGTTTAATTATCTATATATAGTAATATATAAATTAATTAATTATATATGATTTTAATATCGCATATTAAAAGCCATCTCGCGGGTGTGGCGTGAAAGTGTAGAGAGGGAATATACCGTTTAAGGTGTTGTTTTTGTCATCTGACCACGGCTCAAAAATTACTAGATCAGTTCCCAACTAGCCCTTATAAGGCTCCAAAAAGGTGACGTTATAAAGTAAACTAAGACTGAATTTTGCACTAATGGCAACCATATAACAGCTTTCAAATCACTGTTTTATTCGTTTTTCAATTTTCTGTTAAACAAAATGGAATGTTAATTTGATCATCTATTAAATATAATTAATGTTCAAATACTACTTCATTTAAAGCTTACTACGTTTTTTATTATTTGTATGAATATAATACTATAAAACGATTGTAGACTATTTTTAAGAAAATACTGAGATGTGCTTTCCACAAGGGAACACATTCGCGGGGAAACATGCTTTACAGTATTAATAAACTGATTAGTTGAATGTAATCGAATTTGATCACAAATTTGCTCACTCCTGTAGCAGATTCGAGGATGTGCCTAGCTATCACTATCCTTAGCTTAAATATCACTGACAGAACACTTGATTAAGCATTCCTTCGAACTGTAGCTGAGGTCGTCGTTTCAGATGAATTTATGATATAAGCAGAGCGGACTACTAAAAAAGCTTTACTAACGACTTTATCTCAATGAAATATTAACATTGTATGAAGTTTTTAGGTGAATACTTCCCTGTAAATTGTAGTGATGAGTGATGCAAAAATCATTTCAAAATCTTTTACAGGAATTGGACCGTCGGTCTGGAACTTTCAAATCTTGACACATTGTTACTTCTGGGGTTGTAGGTCACAAAATGTCGCATTGTAATGATTGCGGCTGGCCCCTTCCCTGTAAAGTGCGTGATGAGTGATGTAAAAAATCTTCAAAATCTTTTACAGAATTGGACCGTTGGTCTGAACTTTCAAATTTGACAGTATCACTTCTGGGTTGTAGGTGCGCACAAACATATAACATTGTAATGATTTCAGGCTGGCCCACTTCCTGTAAATTGCGCGATGAGTGATGAAAATCGTTCAAAATCTTAAGCAGGGTGGACCGTTGCATGGAACTTCTCAAATTTGACACATTGTTAGCTTCCTGGGGTTGTAGGTGCTCACTAATAAAGTATTTTTTCAAAACTGTACTAGATTCTTTTAATTATTTATAACTTCACCGAAATTGTAATGTTTTTCCTCAATAACTTCGGAACCTATCATCCTAAAACTATCTTTGCTCCAATGTAAAAGCAAACTAAAGTGGCTTTTAGTAGAGATATTAATTTTATTTCTATCTAATTTATTATCTTTTAATTTTAATAAATTCATCAAAATTAGTTTTTGGATACAATTTATTAAAAATGCTTTTATTGTTGTAATAAAATTCAAATAAATTTTATTGTTCAAATCAAAATCTATCATTTAAGGGCTTTTGCCAATGTTAACGTTATGATAGAAAAAAATAATTTCCTTTGAAGACACTTTTTCCGCTAGGATTTTCCGCTTTATAGAAGGATTATTTTTTAGGCCTGTGCTTCTTCCTGTAAATTGCGTTATTAGTGAAAACTCTTAGGTCACAGATGCTAAGGCTAGCGATGCAATTAATTCAATGACAATCAAGCTCCGAAACATTTTCTATGTCATGATGTTTCTGATTAAGGTTCGGAGATCTCCATTAATTTTTTTCTTGGTTTTACTACGGAAAGGGGAAATGAAGGATTGACTTTTTTCCGGTTCTTGCTGTAGGTCATGTGCCTTTTCAGATTGTATGTATTTTTAGGTAGTCTTTTAAATGCTTTTACCAAGTTCAAATGTTTCATGTTTGTATGTATATAAGGTTGGAATTTTGTGATCATTTTTCACTCAATTCTACTTCACTTGTGCTTGAGTTCTGAAATTTTGTATATTTATTGGGTCTTGATGACACGAATATTTAATAATTTTTTATCTAATTATCAATTTTTTAAAGAAATTCTCAAAATGAACGTTTGCACTCGGTAGTTTCAGTGGCGACCATCTATATTTTCTTTTGAGAACTAAATAGCACACATTAATTTAAATGTGTCAATAAAAATAGAAATAAGTTTATCCTAATAGTTCTTTTCAATAAAATAATTGTAGGAATTAGTTCATGAAAGATTGATTATAAGATCCCAAAATGTTTATAATGCTGAATTATGACATAAATTAAAACTAGAAATAATAAATAAAAAAAAAACCGCCTTTTACAATGCATTAGAAAATAATAATTTTTTCTGAAAAATCTGAAGGTCAAAACACAAATCGTAGTAAAGCTTTATTCATTGAAAATCTAGCAGGAACATGCTATTTCAATGCTCTCATGATCAAAAAACTGAGGGCAGACTCTCTTGCGGTCAGTTCATTTCTAAATTTTCGGAAATATGAACTTCCTGTTTGTGGCCCATTGTACAATTCCGTTTAATGAACTTGCAAACATTATTTTGATAGCTTTTTAATCTAAAAGTTCTCAGAAGGATGTCCATAAAATTCGCGCAGTTAAGAATATTGTAATTCTAAGTATTGTTTTGCCTCAGAATTTTATTTTTGAAATTTAACTTACAGTTTCTTATCTGTCAGAATTCTCATTGGTCCGTGGTTTCATTAATAGCAAAAGTAACACTGTCTTGGTCAGCTTCTTTGATTTTTTCATTGCATCTACTTGCAGGGATTCCTGTGTGGTCTTCTAACTTTCTTTGTAATATGTCTAAACCGTGTTTGAGCAGCAGGGGTAATTTTAATTCAGTCACACAACCCAACATTATAATTTATTTCACTTCTAATGAAATCTTAAGATTAGCTTTCAAATCATTTTACGAATGTCTTCTATCCCTGTAAAAGTCACAGATCACTTAAATTGCAGAGTTTTCTTCAATTAAAATTTCAGTATAATGTAATGAAGAATAAAATGCAGTGTAAAAGTGAGGCAGAAAGTCTTATATTTTTTGTATTTCTCGAAAAGGTAGGAAGTTTCCTATGAAGTATTTTCGTTAAGGTAGAGGCACCAAGTCCTGACTATTTAACTGGATCTAAGCCTTGAGAACAAGAGAAAAAAAACTGCAATCTACTAAAACATAAATTTAAATAGTAACATTATTAATTAGGGAGTAATTTATTTGCATAAATTCAAGATGAATTCTCATGAAATTTAAGAAAAGTATTCTGGTTCAATTACCTCCAAAGAAAAGAAGTATTTTAATGATCAAGTATTTTATTAGAGCTTATTTTTTTAACGTGCTGAACTCAATGTATTTTAATTACGAAATTGAAAAACACATTTGATTTAGTGCTAGAAAGATACTTTTGGATATGGACATTTTCTAACGCATTTGAGGGCATAGTAGTTTTTTTTAGTGTATTGTAATTCTGAAAATGAATTTATTTAGAAAACAATAAAAGAAGAAAACTTTTTAATTATATTCTACAGTATATATTAATAAAATTTTATGGTATAATTGTTTTCAAAATATAGTCCTCCTACAGTAGTTCTGCATATCATATCTATTTCTACAGTGAGCTGCAGTGTTTCTAAAGTAGTAATTTAGGTTTAGCTAATGTCGTCCGTTTTTGAAGCAGAAGAAGGGCTATTGTGGAGACGGACTCGTAATTTTAGACCTCGTCAAATGATGAGATGACACCTGAGCCCGGCAGCTCCTCTCCAAGGCATTCGCTACACCAGCGAGGAGGATATTTGACCCTCGCTTCAGATTTAATGTGAACCAAGCTTACATACACCAGGATCTTTTTGTGAAATCAGATTTAGAGACCCAGAGCCCTTGAATCCGAAGATGAGATCTTACCTCCAGAACTACCTCAGACCTAAAACTTAACCTTTCAAAGGCCAGTGGGAAATATACTCCCTAATTCACTCATATTTTTAAACAGCAGTACAGGCTATTTTAAGTTTCAGCAATTAATTTTTTGATGAGAGCAGAAATCCTAGACGTTCCAATTTCTTATTCTCAGACCGTAACAAAGTGGGTCTTGACTTTTACTAATTATATTAATTAACAAAAAATATTGTCAAACAAGCTAAATGAATTCCTTCTTTCTTAAATTAACCTCAACTAAGTTATTTTATTATGCCATTACCTAGAAAAATGGCCCTTGAAAAAGTTAATGACTCAAACATGTATAATAGTAATAAGTTTAGTTTACTTATATTAACTTCCCTGATTTTTAAGCAGAGGGGCTATTTTGGGTCGGACCTCATAGTATGAGACCGCAGGTCAGACGATGCGGACGGCTCCTGCAGTGAAAATGAACCAAGCTTGTCTCTTGCTAAAACATGGTGAAGTTTTCCTTGCTTTTACTTTCGTATGCAGTTGACAAAGAGAAGGCATAATCGTCAAAAATTCGAACTCGAGATTTTGACGGATTCCCACGTTTTAGACCGGTGCCTCCTAGGTCGAAAAAAGCACAATTTAGAATTAGTTACGTGTCAGTGTCGTGCGAGACAGATAACTCGAAAACTATTGAGCTACGTGATGAAATTTTGTATGTGGTCTTTTAAACAATTGTAGCGGTTTGTCAAATTTTTGGACAAAATCCGTCAAAGGAAGTCTGTTCTTATTTGTATATCCGCGTTTATGTGGAACGCTATAACTCAAATTGATTAGCTAAATGAGATTAAGAATTTGCACAGTTTTATCGTTATGAATGTAGGTCGTTACTAAAAAAGTTTGGGCCTGTCAAGAGGCGTTCAAATTCATATTCAATTTCTTTAGATCCGATTACTCATGCGCATGCGTATTGGTAGCAATCTGTTATTGTTGTAAATTTATTTGTAAAATAAATAATATTTTCAAGCATCAATTGTACACAATTTTTTTATTGTTGTAAATCAAACCGATCTCCATTATCAGAAAATCTTTTATTCACGCGCTTTTGCAATTGTTACGGTTGTGAGTAGTATAAATTGTTTTCTTGGAATTCAATCAAAGCAGAATTTTCGCTTTAGTATGCATTGCATTGCCTATTTTATCCCGCGCCTGCTTCAAAGTAATATTTTTATTGAAACGTGGCAAAGAATACTTTGATTTCAGGTTTGTTTGTTTTTTGTTTTGCTTTCTCGTATACCGAAGTAACAGTAGAGACAGTTCTCACTACGAATCTCTGCCAGAAAGTATAGCAGAAAGTTTAGGAGACTAATCCCGCCCTTGTTTATGAAGATTCTACAATATCACAATATTGAACCACCAATAAAAATTAAAAAATATTGATACATTTGTATCTTTAAGCCAAAAAGTGCTTTCTACAATATTGGCAAACATTACAAATCCGTAGTCCTCACAAGAGTAGCAAACATATTTTTGTACCATGAAATACGTAGTATCGTGTATTTGAATAAGATGGTTACTGGCAACTCCAAATTCTATTTCATTGTCCTATAGTTTATTTTTAATGCCTAGTAATCGCTGCTTTCTTTCTTCAGATCAGGCAAATTACAAATTGACCATTCTTCCTGACAAAAATCTATCCTCTCATCGAACTAATCAATCCTCCAACTCACTTTAAATCCGATCACTTTTTACTTCTTTCTAGTAATACTTCTTCTCTTTATATACGAAGTATACAAAGAGAAAGTATTGTAATCGATTAAAAAATTCGAACTCGAGATTGTGATGAATTCCTCATCTTTTGGACCTCCCTTTGAGTCCGGAAAAACATGGATCTTGGAATTATGTCTGTGACATGATAACTCTGAAAACTATTAAAAGCTAGAGGATGTAAATGTAGTGTGTGATCTTTACACATAAGTTTTAGTCTTCTATCAAATTTTGGACAAAATCATCCGTGGGAAGTCTGTCATGATACTGTCTCACGCTGACTGTTCTGATTCATCAGACACAATAACTCAAAACGAAAATACAAAGAAAAGAAATAATGAAATTTAGCAGTATTATCAATATGGGTCCGTATCAAATCTTGAACTAAATCCGATCGAGGGTTCTGCTCTGTCTGTCCTGAAATGGCATACCTTGTGAACACGTAACTCCTTAACCTATTGCCCTAGATAAATAAGAATTGATTTGTGGTTTTCTTTACTCTTAATGAATTGAATTTGTGTCCACTTGACTTTCATCGGTTGAAAAAAGGCGTTCAAATGCATAATGATTTCCTTTACTTTTTAGAAGGTCATTTTTTCGTATTGTAGAGAATCTGCCCTTTCGCCTCTAGCCAAGGAAAACTGGTTTTATGCCGATTTTCCTTATTTTTTTTCCACTTTTGTTAGGACGCATGTTGTGTTTTACTGCTGCTTGATTATTTTTTTCAACATGTTAGGAATCATCCATGTTTTGCCGCTCTGTGTTTTTCTCTTCCCACCTGTGTTAGGACGGATAGGGAAAAAGTTTTGAAGAAATCACCTTCTCTTCGTTAGTCTTGAGAGAAAAGACAATAGATTTTAACCCTTAGCAGTTTCATTTTTCTTGCTGTCATATCAAGATGACTCTTCTTTTGGAGAATGTCGTATGATTCTCAACTAAGAGCTAACAGAAGATTTTGAGCTGTTTATGATTCTAGGTAATTTTTTTGTGTGAACATATAAGCTAATTAACACTTAAGTTCTAGTTTATAGACTAAAATCGAAAATTCGATGCACCATACGACGTACGAACACAATAATTTAGGGGGTTAAGTAATATAATTACGTGTTGTATTTTAGTTTATACCATTTTATTTCTCGATAGGAGGACAGATTTCGTAATGTATCAAGCTTAAATAAAAATTGGCATATGCATGAAATTTGGATTAACCCAAGGAAAGGGAAGAGGTTCAAAAAATACAAAACCCGATTATCTTCTCATATTACGAATCTAAAACACAAAAAAGCACCACTATTATGTACGCACACGGGGAGCTGAGGGTAGATACTCCAGCTGATTGTTAACAGTAACTAATTAAAGACAATAATACCCTTGCACTTGATAGCGACATGGCTAACTTCTTATCCTAACAGCCGAGAATACTCAGTCATCGAATTATGAAATTTAGGTCTTTAACCAAAAATTCAATCATTAATTAGCTTTATAATTTGACACAAAAATATGTAGATCATAAACATCTTAAGTATCCTATGCCTTCTTAGATGAATAAAACGACAGCCCCTTTCAAAACAGGAGGGGTCATCTTATTAGAGCAGTAAAAGAAAGACCATTCATGTTAAGTATTTAAGGCCAAGTGCTGCCTTCCAAACAACTACCCAATTTGTCTTTAAAATCTTGAGAATAATACTGACTCTAATGCCTGTTGTTTCCAATAGGATACATACTGAATTTTTATTTAATCAATTTACAACATGAGATGAAAACTGGTGACTGATAAAAAAATAAAAATAAATGTACGTTTCTCATGAGTGCATCTTTTTAACTATTTGTTCTCTTGAGAATGCCATACTTTTTCTATTTATTAAATTCAGATAGACATTACAGAATTTTATCAGGAAATTTTTTTCTGAAAAATATCCCAGTGTTATCAGTGATACATTAATATTGTTTTAGCCATGAGACCACATACATCATTTAAGAAAATAGAGTTTTAAGTATTTTTTCTCATGCTTTATCCAGGAAATGAATATAAATTTTTAAATCTTTTTGAAAAAATCCAGGCTTTTTAAGGGTTTAGGCGTATTGGGGCATACATGTGACACAAACGAAGGATCTCGAAATCAAGCTATTTCTGTCGTCTTGCATGAAAATTGTTACAATCTGGATGATCGGATATTTCTCATCAAGCTATATCTTGCTCTCCTTTTTTTTCCTCTCGTACCGTTAGTAAGTGCGACCTATCATCCCGATGCCCCCAAACTGCTCCTTCCAATCAGCTGGATCAGATCCTTTTCCTTTGAAGACACCACACCCGGGCAGCTTTAGAACCAAATTGCCGCCATAAATATTGAATTTTTGCTTTGATTCCTTGCTTACATTCCGGCGACGGAATCCTGTCACAAAGTTGCTCCGTTCACTCTTTAAAATCGATAATAGGCAGGTTGGGTTGTGCATCAATTGCTGAATCAGTAGTGCATGCCTGCATTAGAAGCTGTCTAGTTCTTAGTCACTCATTAGACTCGTCGTGTTTTCACCCCGTTCGTTTTTTAGCTACTCCCGCCGAGGCATCTGCCCACCCCTACTAAAGGGGTACGCTGGGATTACATCAAAATGCACCCGTGCACTCATCTAGAAAGAGAACCCATCAACCCTCCCCCCTCCTTGCATGACGCCATGACGGGAGTGTGTGGCGTGCTTTTGGATTGGTAGAAACAATGGGTAAGTGGTGGAATAACAATGGTGAGGGAATACGATTAAGAATCGAAAAATGTTTGTAGGATTTGAATTATTAAATCAATTGGGATGAATCCTTCTACGGAAATATATATTTTATCATTATGAGCGGATAACGTTGAAGAATTTTAGTTTTCTCTTATTTTCGATTGGTAGAATAATGACTTTCTAGAATAATGCTGATTATGCGATGCGACCAAAAAAAAATTGTTAGAAATGATAAAGGGGCATTTTTCTATTAATGGTATATTAAAATATTTTTTGATTGATTTTCGAAAATTAGCTTATTAGATAAAATTTATCTGATTTGATAATGTAATTTTATTAATAATGGTTGTTTATGATCCAGAAACTCCTTATGCTTGGGATGTAAAAATTGGGGAGCATCTAGAGTTTAGTTTCAAAAGAAAATTTGACGATAACTTGCACCTTTTACGCCTTAGAATGTTTAAGTAAAACTCTCCAATGGATTCAGAAAGGAGCTAAACTGGATATGCTAGTGCTGATAAGTAAATGAATCTTTCGGAAGGATAGTTAATTTTTTGGGTTGATGATGATAAAGAACTAGAAGTATCTTGGATTGGCAGAAGCCATGCGAAATACCATTTGTTTCAATCTTAATATAAATAAAAGTCATTGTGGGTATGTAGATAGTGATGGATATATGTGGCTATGTTCCATTCTCTCACCACTGGGCCATTTCAACCAAGCTTTTGCATCATCTTATTATTCAAGACAAAGGAAAGATACCTGTGTCAACCTTTCAAAAGCTCAAAAGTTAATTAAGCAGTCAGTTAATTAGAAATTAGCCGAAACCGTTTTTCCCCTGTGGTTCGGAGGAAATTATCCCCCAAAATATTTTTATACTCGTTTAAAAGTTCAATTCTTACCTTTTCAATGATATCAATTTTTCATCAAGGCCTTTTCCAATAAGTTTTATTTAATTTTCAAAATTTAATAAATAATTAATTACATGCAAGACATTTTGAAATAACGGAAATTTATAGC
The DNA here is from genome assembly GCA_013235015.1 of Araneus ventricosus. Taxonomy (NCBI): domain Eukaryota; kingdom Metazoa; phylum Arthropoda; class Arachnida; order Araneae; family Araneidae; genus Araneus; species Araneus ventricosus. Next base: position 157,349 of record BGPR01000191.1, on the reverse strand, counting down.
TACCTGTTGCTAGGGCAACGGTTTGACTGAACTAATTTTACCTTTTTTCCTGAAACTTTTGCTATTTTTATAAATATATTTATATAATAAGAGAAAGATCACCGTCAACTATGTAAAAGCCCCAAAGAATTAAAATTTCAGTTAATTGAAAAGTAAGCAAGATTTTGGCATTTTTCGAGATATTTTTCGAAAATATGTATTATTCTCAAAGAAACTATTTTACACACCAAATTAAAGTTTAAAATCGTCTGGTTAATGATATTCTCATTTTATAAAAAAAACAGTTCCAGACGATAAAAGATTTTGGTGATTATAATTTTCTATACAAAAAGTAGTTTTACATCAAAAATATTGTGCTGAAAATATTTTAATCCTGACAACGCCGAGGCGTAACAGCCAGTGTTCTGTAATAAAATATTAGAGTCAAAATCATTTGTTCATTGGGGTAGGGAAACGTTGTCTAGAGAGAAAGTACAGTGCTCCCCACGAATCTCCCTACAGCGAATTTCTCCCTATAACGAAATTCTTAATCGGAATGTTAAACACATTCAAAATATTCTCCAGCTATAACAAAAGTGGATTGTCTCCCTATAACGAGATTTTTTCAGATCTTATCTTTTCGATTTTTGTCATTTTCAAGAAAGTGCTATTTCAGCAAAAAAAATGTCCTACATCGTGCCTGTTTCTGGAACCACTCGCATTGTTCATTCATGGATAACACACTACTAATAGATGCTATGTGAAGGAGTAATGCAGTTGCTTGGGGACCTGCGGTTCGCAGAGAGCAACATTTCTACTGGTCAAGATTCCAAGAATCGAGGGTGAGGGGTGGAAACAGCAAATGGATGTGATAATACGCAAATTTATATTTATTCGTACTTGTGACATATTAATTTCTTAAATTGGTGAATTGTCTTCACATGTATGCATTTTATTTATACGATAAAAATTAGTATAATTTTAAATTTAAATAAATATTACTTTATTTTAATTGAAAGTCATAATTAAATATTTTGAACTTATCGACATACTAAAGGTTTGTAAATTTTATTCGAATAACTGCACAAAAATCTCTAATCTCAGTATAACGAATTTCTATAGATTCTTCAACTGGAACCAAGCATTTCGTTGTAGGAGATTCCCATCGTAGATTACTTTTCACTCTCCTCTCTCGTCTCATTCATTGGACTTCCAGCCTTAAAAAAATGGAATAGCACAAAAATATTATTTTCTCATTTCTCCCTTCCTCAAGACTGACTCCTGGCCTTCCATACTCTCCTTGCACTGAAACGTTTTAGGTCGATCATGAATAAATCTTCTGAAGAAAAGACATATGACCGCTTGAACAGTTTTGTTTTCCGTAAGGTTTATAAGAAAATAACTGTAGTTTCGCCCTAGTTTGAATAAAAAAGAGTTCCTAAAATAACAATCGATTCTAATATCTGTATGGCAAATTTGGAAGAAAAACTTTCGAAAATGCATTTAATTCTCGAACCATGTTATGATTTTTTTTACATTTTTTCTGTATAAAATCGTAAGATAATTTAGCCTATTGTTTATACCAGTAGAAATGTTTTAATACTTTTGCACTTAAAGCAAAATTAGGATTTATAAACAACGAACAATCACAGCATCAACCTTCAAACTGTATGGAGAAGTTAAATACGAATTTCTCCAACGCCTCAGGCAAAGGATTAAATTAAGAGTAAATTAGTGAATCATTTGAAGACCTTTATTTGTGTTTCGACATAACATAATGAAAAAAAAGTTTATGAGGATAAACTGTTAGTTGGTTATTAGAAACAAACATTAGTAGGAGTATTTTTTTTAAATTTTAGAATAGATAAACAATTTTGCCAAAAGAAAATTAGGATTTATAAACAAGCACAACAATCACATCATCACCTCAAACTGTATGGAGTAGTTGAGATACGATTTCTCCAACGCCTCAGGCAAGGATTAATTAGTTAAATTGGATGAATCATCTTGAAAGACCTTTATATGTGTTTTACGAATAAAAATAAATATGAAAAAAGTTTATGAGGATAAACTGTTAAGTTGGTATTAGAAATTAAACATTAGTAAGGAGTATTTTTTTAAATTTTAGAATAGATAAACAATTTTGCGCCAAAGAAAATTAGGATTTATAAACAACGCAACAATCACATCATCAACCTCCAAACTGTATGGAGTAGTTGAGATACGATTTCTCCATCGCCTCAGGCAAAGGATTAAATTAGCGAATAAATTGGATGAATCATCTTGAAAGACCTTTATATGTGTTTTACGAATAAAAATAAATATGAAAAAAAGTTTATGAGTATAAACTGCTAAGTGGGTATTAAAATTAAACATTAGTAAGGAGTATATTTTTTTTTATTTTAGAATCGATAAATAATTCCTGAATATCGATCCATTTTGATATGTTGCGATAAACGTTACGACCAAAAATGCTCGAGCTGAAATCACGTAAAAGAATTGAAGTAAAATATTCAAAATGCAATTAGTTGAAACTAAAGAAAGACAGTTCCCCACACCAGAGATAGTGCATTTGCACTTTATAGAGTGGGACAGTCGCTTAACTCAGGAGTTATTATCTGGATCTTCACAAAACCGGTGTCTACCTTGGAAATGTCTCGAGGGAGACGGGTTTATTGAATATTCTCGAAGATATTTCCACGACACAGGTTTTGTGAAGATTGAAATACTCTGATTATAGCCTGGTCCATTAACAGTTAGTCTTCACCTCCTTCGCGAGTGGGTCGTCGTGGCCGGGTGATTGGGATAGGACTCGACCTCGGTACTCGTGCCTATTGCAGAGGCTGTTATTCAGATGACCCGGATGCCAGCAGGGGAGGTGGAACTACTCTTTAAACTTTATGATGAAGAAGACAGTTTAATTTCAGTTTATGCTATCTAATTGGAGCAAAAAGGTAACCATAAAAGCGAAAATCTATTGTGTTGTGCAACAGTCTTTAAGACAGCGTAGCTACACTTAAAAGTACGTTGTATAATGTAAAAATAAACTATTGTTACGAACATGGAAAGTCGCTTTCCAGCAATGTTAGTCTTATGGTTGGGAGGAGAGTTTTACAGAGGTAAGTATGGAATGACGGCAGCAGCTAGGCCTGTACCCCAGACCTTGGCGACCATTTTGGCGACTTTGGTGACGAAATGTGGGACCTCAAAAATGCTGGAATTCTCGATATCTCTATTAGGACGATTCCATGTGACGTCACACCCTTCTGGGGAGCTTACTCTCCGGTTGCCGGAAGCAATCCGCAGTGTGTTGTTGATCGTCATGGAACATGTTGATGGAGCGGAATAGTTCTTGGAATCTCTTTGGATTTTATCCGCTTAAGTGCGTTGAGAGGTTTGCTATCTGTTATTATTGTATTTTCAATGTGTGTATTACTAATGTCAAGTGCGTGTTTCTTTTTACTTTGCGCTCGTGTTTTCTGGAATATTCGCAGGAATAAAGGTTGTCTCCGATTATCCTCATTATTGTTTGGTTTCCACCGTACACAAACCGGGTGACTTTGGTAACAATATTTATAAAATAGCCATAATATAGAGTGAGATTTTTAGAGCTTGATTATAAAAAAATGTGTTTAGCCAAACGAAATCAAATTTGTCTACATACTATTCCGCCCAAGGGATTTCGACGCCCAAAAAGTTCCAATTTTCGCTAGCAAGTGCAATATGGCTCTGTACACGCAGTTATCCTAGTCAATTAACCGAAGGAATTACAGAAATCACCTTTTCCACTACAGATTTTATTTTGGCTTCATTCGTAGATGTGGCTGAATGTTTACGTGCTTAAATTCAGAATAAGGAAATTTGCATGGGCAATTGCAACTGGACTGCGATTATTCAAAATGCACAAGTTGACGTCATTATGCGAAATTTTGCAAACTGATGTCATGATTGATGTCACTGCCCAGAGATGTCGAACAATGCTCCTAAATTATTCCACAAATATAAGAGTGTGTGTGCCCTTAATCTAGTGTTTTCATGCAAGAAGCATCTCCTCACATTTATCACATGTGTTCAGCAAGTTCACCGGCAACATTTTACAGACCAAGGGATAATTAGCTGTGCATTTCCTTGCAGGTGACCACCATATTCTCCAAAACTCACTCCCTTTGATTTTTGTCCAGTA
>BGPR01000191.1:134176-153162 GCA_013235015.1 Araneus ventricosus | reverse complement strand
ATAAACATATGGGTAATAAATATTAAACATTAGTAAGGAGTATAGTTTTTTTATTTTAGAATCGATAAATAATTCCTGAATATCGATCCATTTTGAAATCAGGATAAACGCTGCGACCAAAAAATACTCGAGCTGGAATCTACGGTAATGAAGTAAAATATTCAAAAAATGTAAATTAATCATTATAAGACAGTCCCTACCTGCAGACAGTCACAGGTACATTTTGTCCGCAACTTTATAGATGGGACAGTCGCTCTAACTCGGGAGTTATTATCGATCTTCAAGCAAAACGGTGTCACTTGGAAATGTCTCGAGAATACAGTCCACAACTTATAGATGGACAGCCGCTATAACTCGGGGAGTTATTGAATGGATCTTTCAAGCAAAACTGGTGTCGATGGAAATGTCTTGAGGAGAATACAGTCCACACCCGAGTAGATGTGGACAGTCGCTATAACTCGGGGAGTTATTATCGGATCTTCAAGGAAAACTGGTGTCGATGGAAATGTCTCGAGGAGAAATTTCAGTCCACAATCTCTATAGATGGGACAGTCGCTATAACTCGGGGAGTTATTACTGATCTTCAATGGTGCCGATGAGCAATAATGCAACTGGAACGGAAGATAAATTATCCTCATAAACTTTTTTCATATTTATTTTTATTCGTAAAACACAAATAAAGGTCTTTCAAGATGATTCATCCAATTTATTCGTTAATTTAATCCTTTGCCTGAGGCGTTGGAGAAATCGTATTTCAACTACTCCATACAGTTTGAAGGTTGATGCTGTGATTGTTGCGTTGTTTATAAATCCTAATTTGCTTTGGCGCAAAAGTATTGAAACATTTATAAGCATTGGTATAAACAATGGCTAAATTTATCTTACGATTTTATACAGAAAAAGTAAAAAAAATCATACATGGTTCGAGAATTAAATGCATTTCGAAAGTTTTTCTTCCAAATTTGCCATACAGTATAGAATTTGATTGTTATTTTAGGAACTGTTTTTATTCAAAACTAGGCGAAACTACAGTTATTTCTTATATTATACAGGAAAAACAAAACTGATTGCCATGGCATGTCTTTCTTCAGAAGACTTATTCATTTAGATCGAATTAAAGCGGTTTTCAGTGGCGTATCAAGGAGAGTATGGAAGGCCCAGGAGTCAGTCTTGGAAGGAAGGGAGAGCCGAGAAAATAATATTTTTGTGCTTTTCAAATTTTTAAGGCTAGAAGGCAATGAATGAGACGAGGAGGGAGGGTGAAAAGTAACTACTTTGCTCCAGACAACGTTTCCCCCCCTCCCCCAATGAATGATTTTGACTCTAATATTTATTACATAACACTGGCTGTTATGCCTGGCGTTGCTCGGGATTAAAATATTTTCATGCCAAATATTTTTGATGTAAAAACTACTTTTCTATAGAAAATTATAATCACCAAAATTCTTTTATCGTCTGAAACGTTTTTCAATTAAAATGAGAATATCAATTGAACCAGACGATTTTTAAACTTTTAATTTGGTGTAAAAATAGTTTTTGAGAATAATACATATTTTCGAAAAATATCTCGAAAAATGCCAAAATCTTGCTTAATTTCCAATTAACTGAAATTTTAATTTGCTTTGGGGCTTTTAATAGTTGACGGTGATTTTCCTCTTCTTATATAAGATATATTTATAAAAATAAGCAAAAGTTTCAGGAAAAAAGGTAAATTAGTTCAAAGTCGAACCGTTGCCTAGCAACGGAGTAGCTATAAATTTCCGTTATTTCAAAATCGTCTGCATGTAATTAATTATTTATTAAATTTTGAAAAATTAATAAAACTTGATGGGAAAAGGTCACAGATGAAAAATTGATATCATTGAAAAGGTAAAATTTTGAACTTTAAACGGTATAAAAATATTTTGGGGGGATAATTTCCTCCGAACTTACAGGGGAAAAACGGTTTCGGCTAATTTCTAATTAACTGACTACTTAATTAACTTTTGAGCTTTGAAAGGTTGACAGGTATCTTCCTCTTGTCTTGAATAATAAGTGTGCAAAGTTTGTTGAAATCGGCCCAGTGGTGTAGGAGGAGATATGGAACATAGCCACATATATATCCACATATCTACATACCCACAATGACTTTTATTTACATTAAGATTGAAACAAATGGGTATTTAATCATGGCTTCTGCCAATCCAGAGCACGCTTCTCGTTCTTTATTAACATCAAGCAAAAAAATTAACTATCTTTCCGAAAGATTCATTTACTTAAATACCCTAGCGTATCCATTTTAGCCCTTTCTGAGTCCGTGGGAAGTTTACTTAAAGATATAAGGCGTTTAAAGGTGCAAGTTCTCGTCAAAATTTCCTTTGAAACTAAGCTCTAGATGCTTCAGTTTTTAATCTCCAACCATAAGGAAGTTTCTGGATTCATAAACTAACTATTATTTAATGAAATTAATTATCAAATAAGATGAATTTTTATCTAATAATCTAATTTTCTGAAATCAATCCCAAAAATATTTTAATATACCATTATTATAAAAAATGTCCCTTTACCATTCCTAACTTTTTTTTTGGTCAGCATCGCAATCACTTGTTATTCTTTTAGAGTGCATTATCTCTACCAATCGAAAATAAGAGAGAAAACTAAAATTCTTCAACGTTATCCGATCATAAAATGAAAATTAACTATATTTCCAGAACGATTCATCCCAATTGATTCAATAATTCAAATCCTACTCGGCCATTTTCGATTCTTACATCTATTCCCCTCACCATTGTTATTCACGCACAACCCATTGTTTCTACCAATCCAAAAAAGCACGCCACACACTCCCGTCATGGCGTCATACGCAAAGGAGGGGGGGAGGGTTGATGGGTGTCTCTTTCTAGATGAGTGCACGGGTGCATTTTGATGTAATCCCAGCAGCAAATCCCTTTAGGTAGGGGTGGGCAGATGGCTCGGCGGAGTAGTTAAAAAAAGCGAGAGGGGTGAAAACACGACGAGTCTAATGAGTGACTAAGAACTAAGACAGCTTCTAATGCAGGCATGCACTACTGATTCAGCAATTGATTGCCAACCCAGCCTGCCTATTATCGATTTTTAAAGAGTGAACGGAGCACCCCTTTGACAGGATTCCGTCGCCGGAATGTCAAAAGGAATCGAAAGCAAGCATTCAATATTTATGGCGGCCGGGTAATTTGGTTCTAATAGCTGCCCGGGTGTGTGTCTTCAAAGGAAAAGGATCTTGATCCAGCTGATTGGAAAGGGCAGTTTGGGGGGCTCGCGGATGATGGGTCGCCTTTTATGTGGTACGGAGGGAAAAAAGGAGAGCAAATCGATATAGCTTGATGAGAAATATCCAAAGATCATCCAGGTTGTACAATTTTCATGCAAGAGAGCGAAATAGCTTGATTTCGAGATCCTTTCGTTTGTGTCAATGTATGCCCCAATACGCCTAAACCCTTAAAAGCCCGATTTTTCAAAAATCGATTTAAAAAAATTTATATTCATTTCTGGCATAAAGCATGAGAAAAATACTTTAAAAAATCCTATTTTCTTAAAATATGGTTCATGGCTAAAAACAGTTTATTACTCACTGATAACACTGGGATATTTTTCAGAAAAAAATTTCCTTGATAAAATTCTGTAATGTCTATCTGAATTTTAATAAATAGAATAAAGTATGGCATTCTCAAGAGTACAAACAAAGTTAAAAAGATGCAACCTCATGTGAGAAACGTTAATTTATTTTTATTTTTTATCATCACCAAGTTTTCATCTACATGTTGTAAATTGATTAAATAAAAAATTCAGTATGTATCCTATTGGAAACAACAGGCATTAGAGCTTCAGTATTATTCTCAAGATTTTAGAAGACAAATTGGGTATGTTGTTTGAAGGCAGCACTGGGCCTTTAACCACTTAACTGAATGGTTTTCTTTACTTTCTAATAAGATGACCCCTCCTGTTTTGGAAAGGGGCTGTCGTTTTCATTCATCTAAGAAGGCATAGGATACTTAAGATGTTTATGGATCCTACATATTTTTTGTGTCAAATTATAAAGCTAATTAATGATTGAATTTTAGTTTATAAGACTAAAATTTCGATAATTCGATGCACGAGTATTCTCGGGCTGTTAAGTTAAGGGTTAAGCCTGGTCTGCTATCAAGTGCAAGGGTATTATTGCTTTAATTAGTTACTGTTAACAATCAGCTGGAGTAATCTACCCTCAGCTCCCTCGTGTGCGTACATAATATGGTGCTTTTTGTGTTTAGATTCGTAATATAGAGAAGATAATCGGGTTTGTATTTTGAACCTCTTCCCTTTTCTCGATTGGGACCAAATTTGATGCATATCACAATTTTTATTTAACGATCATACCCTGAAATTCGTCCCTATGCGAGGAAATAAAATGGTATAAACTAAAATACAACACGTAATTATATTACTAACCCCTTAACATTCGTGTTCGTACGTCGTATGTGCATCGAATTTTCGCATTTTTAGTCTTATAAACTAGAACTTAGTCGTTAATTAGCTTTATAATTTCACACAAAAATTACCTAGAATCCATAAACAGCTCAAATCTTCTATTGGCTCTTAGTTGAATCAATACGACATTCCCAAAAGAGAAGGGGTCATCTTATTAGACAGCAAAGAAAATGAAACTGCTAAGGGGTTAAATCTATTGTCTCTTTCTGCCTACAAGACTAACGAAGAGAAGTGATCTCTTCAAAACTTTTTCCTATCCGTCCTAACACAGGTGGGGAAGAGAAAAAAACACAGAGCGGCAATAACATGGACGATTCCCTAACACATGTTGAAAAAAAATAATCCAAGCAGTAGTAAAACACAACATGCGTCCCTAACAAAAGTGGAGAAAAAATAAGGAAAACGGCATAAAACCAGTTTTCCTTGGCGAGCGCCAAGGCGAAAGGCAGATTCTCCCCAATACGAAAATGACCTTGCGTAAAGTAAAGGAAATCATTATGCGATTTGAACGCCTTTTTTTCAACCGATTGAAATCAAAATTGGACACAAATCTACCATTAAGATAAGAAAACCACAAATCAATTCTTATTTATCTATGCAATAGGGTTAAGGAGTTATCGTGTTCACAAGTATGCCATTTTACAGACAGACAGACAGACAGACAACCCTTGGACGGATTTAGTTCAAGATTTGATACGGACCTATATTCCTGATAATAATGCCAAATTTCATATTTCTTTCTTTGTATTTTCGTTTTTGAGTTATTGTGTTCCGATGAACACGAACAGTCAGACAGACAGACAGACTTCCCACGGATAGATTTTGTCCAAAATTTGATAGAAGACTAAAACTTATGTGTAAAGATCACACACTACATTTCATCCCTCTAGCTTTAATAGTTTTCGAGTTATCATGTTCACAGACATAATTCCAAAATCATGTTTTTCGGACTCGGGGAGGTCCAAAAGATGGAGATTCATCAAAATCTCGAGTTCGAATTTTTTAACGACTACAATACTTTCTCTTTGTATACTTCGTATATAAAGAGAAAGTATTACATACGAGAAAGTAAAAAGTGACGCGATCTAAAGGAGTTGGAGGGTTGAAGTTCGCGAGCAATTAGTTGTCTTTTTTACGGAATCGGCCGAAAGACCAATGTTGACTTCCATATTGTTCTGTAAACGTTCCCTACATGCGGTGACTTGAAGAAAAGCAAGCTCGAATATATCAATAGGTCAATTAAAAAAAATACAAACCTACTTATAAGATAAGACAAAATAAATAGCGTAAATTTTCTGAAAGGAGTTGACAGTAACCATCTTATTCAAATACACGATACATTTTTACGTATATTCATGGTATTCAAAATATGTTTGCTACTCTTGTGAGGGACTATGGATTTGTGATGTTTGCCAATATTGTGAAAGACTTTTGGCTTAAAGATACAAATCGTATCCAATATTTTTTTTAATTATTTTTATTGGTGGTTTCAATATTGTGTATATTGTAGAATCTTCATAAACCAGCGGGAGTGGTCTCCCCTAAACTTTCTCGTATACTTTCTAAGTGGAGATTCGTAGTGGAGATACTTTCTCTTTGTATACTTCGTATACGAGAAAGTAAAACAAAAAAAAAACCTGAAATCAAATATCTGTTGCCACGTTTCAAAAAAATATTACTTTGAAGCAGGCGCGATAAAATAGGCAATGCAATGAATACTAAAGCGAAAATACTGCTTTGGAATTGAATTCCCAAGAAAACAATTTATACTACCACAACCGTAACAATTGCAAAAGCGCGTGAATAAAATATTTTCTGAAATAATGAGATCGGTTTGATTTACAACAATAAAAAAATTGTTAACAATTGATGCTTGAAAACATTATTTATTGTTGTAAATAAAATTTACAACAATAACAGATTGCTACCAATACGCATGCGCATGAGAATCGGATTAAAAGAAATTGAATATGCAATTTGAACGCCTCTTTTTGACGGATTTGGCCCAAACTTTTATATGGACCTACATTCATAACGATAAAACTGTGTACCAAATTTTATCCATTTAGCTATTCAAGTTTTTGAGTTATAGCGTTCACATAAACGCGGACATACAAATAGACAGACTTCCCTTTGACGGATTTTGTCCAAAATTTGACAAAACCTACAAATTATGTTTAAAGACCACATACAAAATTTCATCCACGTAGCTCTAATAGTTTTCGAGTTATCGTGTTCACAGACACACAGACAGACATAATTCTAAAATTGTGTTTTTCGGACTCAGGGAGGTCTAAAACGTGGAGATCCGTCAAAATCTCGAGTTCGAATTTTTTGACGATTACAATACTTTCTCTTTATATACTTCGTATACGAGAAAGTAAAAACAGGAAACTTCGCGATGTTTTGAGCAAGAGACAAGCTTGGTTCATTTTCACTGCAGGAGCCGTCCTCGTCGTCTGACCGCGGTTCAAAATTATGATTTCCGACCCAAAATAGCCCTCGTGTTGCTTAAAATCGGGAAGTTAATATAAGTAAACTAAACTTCATTTTCACTATTATACTACGTTTGAGTCATTAACCTTTCAAGGGCCATTTTTTTCTAGTAATGGCATAGTAAGATAACTTTGGTGTTGAGGTTAATTTAAGAAAAGAAATTCATTTAGCTTATTGGATGACAATATTTTTTGTTAATTAATAATTAATTAAAAAGTCAAGACACTTTGTTACGGTCTGAGATAAGAAATTGGAACGTCTAGGATTTCGTTTCATCAAAAAAATTGCTGAGAACTTTAAAATAGCCTACCTTGTACGTTTAAAAATTGATGAATTAGGGGGGGGGGTATATTTCCCACGGCCTTTGAAAGGGTTAAGTTTTAGGGTCCGAGGTGTTCTGGAGGTAAGATCTCATCTTCGGGATTCAAGGGCTCTGCGTTCGAAACCTGATTTCACAAAAGATCCGACGTGTGTGTAAGCTTGGTTGACATTAAATCTGAAGTCGAGGGTCAAATATCCTTCCCCTGGTGTGGCGTAAATGTTTAGAGAGGAGCTTCCGAGCTCGGGTGTCATCTTCATCATTTGATCGAGGTTCAAAATTACGAGGTCCGTCCCCAAATAGCCCTTCTGTTGCTTCAAAACGGACGTCAACACTAAACTAAATTACTATTTTTAGAAACACGTGCAGCTCACTTTAGAAATAGGTATAACATACAACTATCTTAGGGAAGACAATAATTTTAAAGAAACAATTTATACATAAAATTTCTATTAATATATACTTGTATGAATATAGTTAAAAAATTTTCTTCTTTTATATTATTTTATAAATAAATTCATTTTACAGTAATTAAGGGCTACAAAAAACTTACTATGCCCTCGTATCGTTAGAAAATGTCCATATCCAAAAATGTATCTTTCTAGCACTAAATCAAATGTTTTTTCAACTTTCGTAATTAAAATACATTGAGTTCAGCACGTTAAAAAATAGCTCTTAAAAATATTGGCATCATTAAAATACTTTTGCTTTTGAAATTTTGAACCAGATACTTTTCTTAAATTTCATGAGATATTCATCTTGAATTTATGCAAATAATTACTCCTAATTAATAATATTTACTATTTAAATTTATGTTTTGGTAGATTCGCAGTTTTTTTCTGTGTTCTCAAGGGCTTCAGATCAGTTAAATAAGTCATGACTTGGTGCCTCTACGCAACGAAAATACTTCATAGGGAAACTTCCTTACCTTTTCCGTGAAATACAAAAAATATAAGCTTTCGTCACTTTTACACTGCATTTATTCTTCATTACATTATACTGAAATTTTAATGAAGAAAAACTTGCAATTTAAAGTGACTGTGACTTTGTATACATGTGTGATAGAAGACATTCGTAAAATGATTTGAAAGCTTAATCTTAAGATTTCATTAGAAGTGAAAATAAATTATAATGTTGGGTTGTGTGACTGAATTAAAATTTACCCCTGCTGCTCAAACACGGTTTAGACATATTACAAGAAAGTAGAACCACACAGGAATCCCGTTGCAAGTAGATGAAAAAAATCAAAGAAGCTTACCAAAGAATGCAGTTTACTTTTTGTATTAATGAAACCACGGACCAATAGAGAATTCTGACAGATAAGAAACTGTAAGTTAAATTTCAAAAAATAAAACTTCTGGAGGCAAAAACAGTACTTAGAATTACAAATATTCTTAACTGCGCGAATTTTATGGACATCCTTCGCTGAGAACTTTTAGATTAAAAGCTATCCAAAAATTGTTTGCAAGTTCATTAAACGGAATTTCCAATGGTGCCACAAACAGGAAGTTCATATTTCGAAAATTCTAGAAAATGAACTGACCGCAAGTAGAGTCGCGCTCCTCAGTTTTTGGATCATGAGAGCATTAATAGCGCATGTTCCTGGTAGATTTTTCAATGAATGAAAGATTTTACGATTTGTGTTTTGACCTTCAGATTTTTCAGAAAAAATTATTATTTTTAATGCATTGGTAAAGGCGTTTTTTTTTGTTTTTTTTATTTATTATTTTCTAGTTTTTAATTTATGTCATAATTCAGCATTATAAATATTTTGGGATCTTATAATCAATCTTTCAAGAACTAATTCCTACAATTGTTTTATTGAAAAGAACTATAATAGGATAAACTTATTTCTATTTTTATTGACACATTTAAATTAATGTGTAAAGTATTTTAGTTCTCAAAGATACTATAGATGGCGCCACTGAATCCTACCGAGTGCAAACGTAATTTTGCGAATTTCTTTTAAAAAATTGATAATTGAGAGCTCAAAAATTATTAAAATATTGCATTGTCATCAAGACCCAATAAATATACAAAATTTCAGAACTTAAGTGCAATAAGAAGTGAGTGAAAAATCGATCACAAAATTCCAACCTTATATACATACAAACATGAAACATTTTGAACTTGGTAAAAGCATTTAAAAAGACTACCTAAAAAAATACATCTAATCGGAAAAAGGCCATGACCTAACAAAGAACTCCGGAAAAAAGTCAATCTTGCACATTTCCCCTTTCCGTAGTAAAACCAAGAAAAAAATTAATGGAGATTCGAACCTCTAATCAGAAACATCATGACATGAAAATGTTTTAGGCTTGATTCGTCTGAATTAATTGCATCAGCCGTTGCATTCTGTGCCTAAAGAATTTCACATAACGCAATTTACAGGAAGAAAGCCAGTCTAAAAAATAATCTCGTTAATTAAAGCGAAAGTGAAAATCCTTGGCCGAAATTAATGTCCAAAGGAAGTACTTTTTTTCTATCATAACGTTAACATTGGCAAAAGCCCTTAAATGATAGATTTGATGGAACAATAAAATTTATTTGAATTTTATTACAACAATAAAAAGCATTTTTACAAATTGTATCCAAAACTAATTTTGAGGAATTTATTAAAATTAAGGATAAATTAAATTAGATAGAAATAAAACTAATATCTCTAAAAAGCCAATTTTTTGCATTTTACATTGGAGCTAAAGTGGTTTTTGTGCCATGATATGTTCCGAAGTTACTGAGGGAAAACATTACAATTTCGGTTAAGTTATAAATAATTAAAAATCTAGTTAAAATTTTGAAAAATACTTTATTAGTGAGCACCTACAACCCCAGAAGTAACAATGTGTCAAATTTGAAAGTTCCCGACCAACGGTCCACCCTGTAAAGATTTTGAACGATTTTTGCATCACTCATCACGCAATTTACAGGAAGTGGGCCAGCCTAAAATCCTTACAATGTTAATATTTTGCTTAGAGGTAAAGTCGTTAGTGGAAAAGCTTTTACAAGCCGCGCCTCTGTTATATCATTAATTCATCTGAAACGACGACTCTCGAAGCATAGTTCCAAGGAATGCTTAATCAAGTGTTCTGTCAGTGATATTTAGTTAAAGGATATGATAACTAGGCACATCTAAGACTCTACAGGAGGAGCAAATTTGTGATCAAATTCGTTATTACATTTCCAACTAATCAGTTTATTCAATACTGTAAAACATGTTTCCCCGCAGATATTGTTCCCTTGTGGGGAAGGCACATCTCAGTATTTCTTAAAATAAACTACAATCGTTTTATGAGTATTATATTCTACACAGATAATAAAAAACGTATTAAACTTTAAATAAAGTATTATTTGGACATTAATTATATTTAATAGATGATCAAATTAGCATTCATTTTGTTTAACAGAAAATTGAAAACGAAACAGAGATTTGAAAGCTTTTATATGGTTGCCCTATTAATGCAGTATTCAGTTTTAGTTTTACTTTATTAACGTCACCTTTTGGAGCCTTATGAGGGCTAGTTTGGGAACGATCTAGTAATTTTGAGCCGTGGTCAGATGACAAAAACAACACCTTAAACGGCATTCCCTCTCCACACTTTCACGCCACACCCGCGAGATGGCTTTTGATATGATAATTAAAATCATATATAATTAATTAATTTATATATTGCTAATTATATATGATAATTAACCACATGTAAAAAGATGTAATATATACATAATAGTATATACAGCGACGGTTAATCTTAATATAACAAAGTCATTGTGGCTTTGTATGTGGGTATGTGGCTATGTTCCACATCTCCTCCTAAACCAATGGAGTGTTTTCAACCAAATTTTGCACACTTATTGTTTAAGACAAGGGGAAGACACTTATGAACTTTTCGAAGTCCAAAAGTTAATTAAACAGTCAGTTAATCAGAAATTAACCGAAACCGTTTTTCTGCCGTAACTTCGGAGCAAATAGTCCGACAAAAAATATTTTTAGACCATCTTAAACTTTAATTTTTTTCCTTTTCATTGATACAAATTTTATTTCCGTGCAATGTTTCCTTTAAATTTTATGAATTTTTAAAATCTTTTAAAGAAATTGATTATTTGCAAACGATTTTGAAATAAAGCATTTTTATTGATACTTCGTTGCTAGGCAACGGTGAGACTTTGAACAAATTTCTTTTTATTTCTGTAAATATTTTACACAAGAAGTCAAAAATCTCTGTCAACATTAAAAGGCCTAAAAGTTAATTAAATCTTTAGTTAATTAAAAATTAAGCTAGATTTTACGTTTTTCCGTGATATAGTTCGAAGGTGTTATGTTGCAATAACTATTTTTATTCTATATTAAAGTTTAAAATATAGCTTCTCAGTGATACAAAATTCATTTGCGTTCAAATTGTTCCTCTCATTTCAGTAATTAAAAAAATTCAATTGTGTATAAAATTCATAAATTGTAGCTGTTGCTAGAACATATAAACAAAATTCTGGAAGAATACTAAAGAAAAGTTTAAAAGCTGACGATTCCTAATTTATATCAGGAACAACTATTGATCTGGTTTATTTTATCACTTTTTATTAATGAAAATTTAACTATTTAATTACTTTGCCAAAACATTCGTCAAAATCCTTCTTATACTTCACTATGTATGAACGAAATTTGAAGTAAAAGCGTTTCAGACAGTAAAGGAATTTTTATGTATTATAATTTTCTATACAAAAATAGATTTTCATTGAAAGCACTAGACATAAAAGTATTTTAATCCCGAGCAACGCCAGGCATAACAGCTAGTATATAAAATATATATGAATGGGTGATTGGAAAAAGGGTAAGATTCCGCTTTAATGTTATTCCTTTTCAAATCACCCAAACATATATAAAATATATATATATTTTATTTTATATATATATGTAATACATATATAATAAAATTATTATATTTATTAGAATTATGAATAAAAATTTAGAGGTATATGAATAATAAAAAAACTATTATATGAATTATATTACAATTAACAATATAAAATTCATTCTCTATGTCAGGTTCACATTCGCGTCGAATTCTTGGTGAAGTTTCGGACTTTTCTATGCTTTTTTATGGTTCCAAGAAATTAAACACTTTTGATTTTAAAAATATCTAAAATTTCATAGCCGGGAATATCGAAGCTGATGTCTGTTCAGATAGAAGAATTAATTTCAAATACAATAGTATCATAGTGTTCAATTGAGGTTAATAATACAGGGTGACAATTATTGAGCTATATGAAATAAAAAGTAAAATTTTCAAAAACTACTGAGTTCAAAAATTTTATTTGAATTTTAAAAGTAACTACAGATATTCGGATTTAGTTTATGACATGTTCGATATGCTTGCCATCAATAGCTATGACGTGGCGCAGACGAAGAGCAAAATTCTGCAAAAATCGCTGAAGTGTCGAGACATCGACACTACCAGTTCTCTCGAACTTTTCAATCACATTTTTGATTGTTATAACACTTGGACCGGTTGTCTTCAGCTTGTACTCAACTCAAATTTCCTTTGAGCCTCAATCGGGCAGTTATTGCTCGAATAGTAAGCCTTGACGATCGATATACGCTCAGGAATGCTGTATTTCGACATTTGCAACGAAAAATGAACAACAACAATAAGAGTGCGAATGCTCAAAAAAATCCCAGTATGCCCTGCATTCAACCGCCAAGTTTTAACTGAATCTTGCTAACGGTTCAAAAGTTATGAAGGTTTTTTTTCATATATCTCAATAATTCTCACCCTGTACATTGTGTAGCTTCTTCCATACTGTCATCATATACTGTCACAGACTAAATGATAGTTCGCTGAAAATTCAGTACTTTTTTTTCCACAAAATATAAAAGTAACCCACTTATTTCTGAAATTACTACAGAATGTTAAACAAGTTATTAAATTTTCCAATTTATTTTTCAGAAATCGCACCAGCTTCCCTACGTCTAAAATACATAAACACAGAGTCTTGTTAAAATATTTTAAAATACTGAATTCTGTCATTAAAATAGGATCTGAAAGTTTAAATTCGCATTCTTTAATACTTTTAACTGATGTCTATTAGTAAAAAGTCGTCAGATTAGGCTACAAGATTAAGAAAACAGAGTCACACATGCTACGAACAATCCTAAGAAAGTGAAATCACGTGAATTTTTTATCCTTCTGGTATCCTAAGTAGACCAGTGTTCCCAACGTGGGGCCAACTCCCTACAGGGGAGCAATTCGAAAATGGACTCGTCCAGAGTTTAAAAGCAACTGTCTACTGTAAATTAACTAGTATATATAAATTCTCAGATCGAAACGGCATATTTCTCTTCAAGCTCTACTCGCTGAATAATTTTCAAAACTATGTATGAAAAAAGTTTTTAATCCTCGCAACTTTGTCAAAAAAATGGTGAAATTACGAAAAATTATTTCGTACCTGAACTTCAGTTCTCCATTATATGTTTCTAAAATTAACTTCCTGTGTTTCTCGACAATATCCTAGTGATTTCTTTCTAAAACCTATCATTTCAGTTTCTTCAGTGAACAATTCAATTTTTGAATATTAAAAATTATGTATATGTAACATAGGGCAGAAATAACGCTTTTCTCGTGGGTTTTTTTTATCCTTTTTACAAATTAGGGATGATAATTGGTAAATGCAACGTACTCCACCACGTCTAACCTACTACTGACATCCCTCGATATTGCTGCATAATATAGGTGTCAGCGCTGCGGCAAGTCGAAACATGTATACGAGTAATCTTGTAGTCGGCTTCCTTGAAGAGCTGTCTAGTTCAGACGTCAACTAGAGCTATTTCGTAAGTATTTTTTTCAAAAAAATTACTTTTTTTTAGATTTTTGAAAGTTTTATCTGTACTATATTTAACTTCTGACTGCCCATTTTCTTCAAGTCACTATTTAGATGCAACGCTTACAAATATGTTCAAATACCTTTGAACCAAGCGAATTGTTATTTATATGCAAAGTGTTATTGGTATAACATGATTCAACGCTTTAATAGTACTAAGTAAAGTGCATACGATTGCATAAAATAGACTTACTTCCAACTTGTGGAAATCGCGGGATTAGCAGTCAGAGGGTTAAGGGTACCCGATAACATAAAAACTGGCTGAATTTTAATATTTTTTACTAAAACTGTAAATCTGTGTCAAATTTTGAATCAAATAAGTCGACAAGCAGACGCATGTCTTTCGCTTTGTTTTTCCAGGTATATGTGAACACTGCAACTTAAAACCGCAACGAGCTAGCTATATGAAATTAGGTGCCGTCTTGGCAGCAAAATTGTAGATCTACATCGGATTTTGAATCCAATTGCTCCACAAGATAAGATCCAGAATGCATTCTGAATTCTTTTCAATAAACGACAAAATAACGCAAAGTGCGCGTCTTGTTTAAATCAGCAAGATAAGGTCCAGAATGCACGCTGAATTCTCTTCACTAAACGACAAAATAACGCAAAGTGCGCGTCTTGTTTAAATCAGCAAGATAAGGTCCAAAATGCACGCTGAATTCCCTTCACTAAACGACAAAATAACGCAAAGCGCGCCGTCTTGTTTAAATCAGCAAGATAAGGTCCAGAATGCACGCTGAATTCCCTTCACTAAACGACAAAATAACGCAAAGCGCACTGTCTTGTTTAAATATTCGAAAGTAGAGGAGGCATCACTCCCTCGGTGGTTTCAGAAAACTCTCATTGCTTAATGGGGCGTTTTCATGCTCACGTGATACGCATCAAGTGCGCAGCAACAAGTAATCCGATGCGCATCTTAAATTTGTTTTTTCCCCCATCGGAGCCACCACGAGTACGTAGATGAGAATTCTCCGGATAAGTAAGCGGATTCTGACTTCCCCGGTGGGCATAGTAATGGTGTGGGTTCGAGTTACCCCACTCTGATGGCGGAACGTACCTCCTTCGGGAGGGGTTGGGCCGCGGCTGGTGATGTCTATTAGGGCTCCTACCTCACTATTCGAGCTATCGTGGCTGTCGTTCTTCAATTGGCCTGGATTCTTCGGCAAGGCGGAGTAACTCGGTTTCCGGGTGCATTTGCTGTTTGTGGTATAACATCAGCGTAAGACAACATATAGTTAAATATTAAATAACATGCGCAGAGACGCTTAACCACTTGACTGTAACATCACGTGAATTGAAAACGTTAAATGTAACAATAAACGGCGACGGCAATGATATTTCATTCACGGAGTACCGCCTTGAGGAATGAATCTCATTTAAGAATTTGGAATGTTTGAAATTTAATTTATAGTTTGCGGAGAAGAGAAAAAAATGGTCGAAAGTGAGGAAATGAAGCTCTATAGTTCAATTTATACTGGACTATCTGATACCCGCGACTTCGTTCGCGTAGTATAATTATTGATAGTTTTATATATATTTAGTTTATATAGTTTAGATAGTTTTATATAATATTTTATAAAGAAAAACCTTTAAGCAGGTGATAACAATAGAAACATTATTGAAAACTGTTTGAAAATATTTTCAAAAATTAATTAAAATTAAACAGAATATTGCATGGAAATGAAATTGGTATCGTTAAAAAGCTAATTGTTTGAACTTCAAGATGTTGTTAAAATGGTTTTTGCACGATAATATGCTCCGAAGTTAATGCGGAAAACAAATTTAAAATTTAAGGCAATTTTTAATTAATTAAAATTTTGAAAAATCCTTTCTTAGTAGCGCCTACTACCCAAGAAGCAACCACCTGCCAAATTTCAAGTTTCTTGTCCCAGTAGATGGGGAGATTCGTTGAAGAATCAGTGAGTGACTTTCTCTTTTATATATATAAATTTATTTCATTCAAAAAATTTTTAACTTTTATTGAGGGAATTTACGCATTTAGTGGAATTATTATTGCTCGATCTTTTTTGCTTTAAACTACTGAGTTTAAGATTTTTTAAAAATCTTCTTAGAGTTTTCAGGTTAAATCGCGTTTTGCTCATCTTAGCTTATACAGTCATAATTTTTAAAAATTTAAGGGACCAGATTTGCATCGACTGCGCTCATAATTCTTCGTCATTTATCACTAATTATCGTAATGTTACCATTAATACTATGAAATCTGTTTTGACCAGTTCCGTTTATAAATGGATTACATTTCTTTAAAAATAAACTAATTAGCTATATGAACGTTTCATACTGTTACGTGTAAAATCTCTGTTAGTTGTTTGCGAGAATAATAGAAAGGTGGTCTCAAACATAAAAATAAAGAAAAATAGATAGACTAATTCTCTTCCTTTTCCTTTACATGGTTGAATTACAAAAGTTTTAAGAGCAGTAAAATATATTCACGTTATGTTGTTTTTGGTATAAAATGCAGAAAAAGTATACATGTGAAGGAAGGAAGTCTACACATTCCCTCGTTGGGACCTTATTTTATTTATTTAATAGCCGCCTTCGGCGACTAGCCGGGACTGTTCACCGGGAATATGATTTCAATTGAATCGTGTTTCATTTTATATTCATGGATGCATTAACAACGTAATTTTAAACTTCAGATTCTGGTAGTGAATGGCCTTGTACCTGTTCTGTTCATTGTCTACATAAATGTCCTTAATAGAGTCAAAGAACTTGCCATGCCATGTAACATCTAATTGCACGTTGCTGGCGCCATCTTCACTTTCTTATTTCTCTTTCAAAAATTGCAACCGTTTTCTACATTAAAATAGCGCAGCACATTTTATGGCCAGCGGTATGTTAGCTGAATTAAAACATGCTGAAAAAAGAATGAAAACATAGCAACCATAACCATTCAGCTTACTGGATATATCTTTTAATATACGTAATATCTCAGACAGCTTGGTTTATATATTTCTTAAAGATTTTGGTGAAATAAAATATAAAAGCAAAATGTGCTACAATATTACCTCACATTTCAATAATGAAAGAGAAATACGCAATTAAATATTTATTTAAATAATGAAAACGGTTTGAATTGCGTTGAAACAATGAAAAGTATTGTTGCAAATTATGCCAAATAAAATATTTTTAAAAGACTATTAAAATTAGAGAAAAACTTGAACGGTAACTTAATTATTATCATTGAAAAGGTACTTTTTTCAGATGGTGTAAAAATAATTTTTGTGCTTTAATCTATTCGGAAGTTATTAAGGAAATACTCCAAAATTTCGCTTAATTTTTAATTAATTAAAATTCTAATTAAAATGTCATAAAACGGGTTCCCAGGGTGTACATCCCCACCCTCCAAAGTATGTCTGTGAAAAATTTCGTAGCTCTAATTCCAGCGGTCTGGCCTGTAGAGCGCCAACACACACACACAGACACAGACACATTCTCCTTTATTATTAGTAGAGATTTTTTTTTTTTTTTTTGGTGCAGTATACTACGAAAAACCTGGTTAAAGCTATCTTCTTTTCTGTTGTCGACATGAATCCTCAGAAATATTTCTCCGTGAACCTAAGAAGCTCTCGGTCTTCACAAAATTTGAAAATTCAATGGTATAGAATTTGGTCATGCTAGATTTATTTGTTACCAAATGACTAAAGTCTGAATCATTTTCCGATAAATACAATCATGCAGAACTATCTATATCGTTGCCAAGCATTACGACCTTACTTCTTTTTATTAAATAAATAAACAAAAAAGACCATTTGCAGGAATCTTATATAACTGCCGTGAAAATGTTATTTGATATATAGCAAGAGTGAGAGAAATGTGTAAAACGGAGTATTATATTTTACTCGAATATATAACTTTATTACTCTAATAATCGCTCCAATATTTAAAAAAAAGTAAAGAGAATTCCCATAAAGTCCACAAAATCGCGTTCTTTCAGGAGAACTTTTGACTAGTTTACGTCAAATTTAGATTTCACCCGAACTCATATATTAAAATTGCAAGGATTTTCCTGTTCTCTGAGTTAAAGTCGTGATCACAACCTCGTGTAATCACAAACTCATGAGATTATGGGTTACAAGCGTGGATTGATAATTATAATTAATATAAATATTATCGGTTTATATTAACTCAAATTAGGTCAGCCTTTAACCTTCTCACTGCTTATCCCGCGATTTCCGCGGGCTGGAAGTAAGTCTATTTTCTGTACGTCTAGTCTATTTTCTGTCTAGGTCTTTTCTAGTCTAGTCTATTTTCTGTAAGTCTAATGGGTTTACTAAGTACTTTTAAAATGTTGAATCATATTATACTAATAAAGCCTTGCATGTAAATAACAATTCGCTTGGTTCCACAGTATTTGAACAGGTTTTCAAACGTTGCATCTAAATAGTAATTTTAAAATTTCGGCAATCAGAGGGTTAATACGTCCCACAGAAGATCTTAATATTCTATCTATAAATTAACAAAAGTCATTAAAGAATTTTGCTCTGTACATCGGCAAAAAGAATTTTTTATCGTCATAAAATAATGCAAAATATTATTTTAAAATTATTACGCTCTTTGTTTCATGTTTTATGATTCAAGGTGGAAAATTATCAAATACTCTTGTAACTTGAAAGTTTTCGGTAACTTTCTGTTACTTTCTTTCCACATTAAATTTCACATTTTTACTGACTCTTCTATACCTGAATGGGGAAAAACAACACTGAAAATGGCAAGACAAAACAGAAAAGAAATTCTGGTGCTCAAAAAATTATTTATATGAATCTGGATAGCATTATCACACCTGTGCTTCATA
>BGPR01000191.1:81252-128369 GCA_013235015.1 Araneus ventricosus | reverse complement strand
AGCTGCATTCTGGAAAAATCATTGAACCTTGTGGCAATTAGGTAAAAATGAAAACTTTTCATCGCTAAATAACTTGAAGAAACATACATGAAAATGGAACGCTAGTCTTACTGTCATTTTTTCTCATATGTATTTCAAAATAATTATTTTCATTGTTTTTTATGCATATTAACTTCACTCTTTTGTACTCGAGGAATTTCACTTAGTTTGGCACAGCATGGTCAAATTTATGGCTCTTGCGCCAGAAACCAAACTCAACTCAAACTCAAAGTAATTATTCGAAACTAGTTTTTCCAGTGAATGAAATATTAAAATAGACAGACAAGAGGGAAAAAAGTTTCTAGAAAAGCCAACTTTGAAGAGATGATAAACAAAGTGAAAATCAAAAGAGCTTTTTAAATCTATTTGAACAGCTCTAGCATACTATTAAAAACTTGATTTAAGTTTTAATACTAAATAACTTTTTGTAATTTACTTATATTTTATCTGTATTTCGTTGTCTCTTGTAACAAATCAGATTATGATAAGATAAATATCTTACATTCACATAAGAGTAAATAATTGGTATGCGCATAAATATTACTACCTCTGTCCCATAATCATAGTAGCAGTTGATGAATTTAATTTGTAATAATAATAGTAGCAAAAGAAAACAAATATAGAACGAAACATTTATTATCAAATAAACTAGATTAAATTAAACAATAAATTTAAAATATTGCTCCTAATTTTTATTTTGAGTGTTCAGATAGTTTCTGGATATTTCAATAATTTCGTTACTGCATTTTAAACTTGTAAGAAGGATCCCTTGGCTGCGAAGCTTCGCTTTCCCTATATGCGTTCGTTTGATGAACTGGACAATCGCAACTCTATCCTTACTTGAAAACTCTCTTTTTTTATCTTATTTTTACAATGGATTGATATTCAACTGAAATAAAATAATTGATTTCGATAAGCGGATGAAATTAAAAAAATAGTTATAATTCGTAATAATTAGGTTAACCTAAAATTTGAAAGATGTGTCAAAAACAAATGACAGATGTCATGAAACATTAATTTTGATTGAAGGCTTCGCAATTTTGTGCTACAACATAACTTACCGCTGCATTCGCCAATAATTCCCGTTTAAATATTCACTTGCTACTATTATTATGGGACAGAGGTAGTAGTGTTAATTTATGTAGCGAATGATCAAAAATATTAAATTTATAAATAATTAGATTCTTCTATTACAGCATTATTAAGTTTCTGAATTTAAAAGAAAAATAAAACTGCTAACATAATAGAATCAATTCAAGCTAACATAATACACGTCAAATGCACTACACCGATTCAACTTTGTGAATCCATTACACATCTTGCCGGTGGAAGGATGACATTACGTCACAGCATAAGAAAGACATGTGCAGTTATTTGGTTGTGGTGAATCGATTCCAACTAAATAAGAAAAATAATCAATTTTTCTGGCTGCACTATCACTAATTTTGAAAATTTTTAACGGATTTTCAACCACAAAACTCATCAATCTAGACATGAAATTTGGTGTGCATTTGTTGCAATAACATGCAAAAGACAGCAAGGAGCTTTTCAAAATAGAGGAATTAGTTCAAAAGTTTTGGTTCATAGACATTTTTTGAGAGGTTAAAAAAAAATACGTAATTTTTTTAATCATCTCGATCACGTGATATGGCGAGAACTTTAGACAAAAAAAGGCATTGTGATCGAACTTTTTAATTTAATGCAGCGTGGCGGAATTAACAAGTGTTTAATTTGAGAAAATTCTAGAGTCTTTATATAGGTGTGATGCGATATTGTGCAAAGTGGATTATCTTGTCTGGTGTTATCCTAATTAACTGACCAAGATTAACAACGAACTTTCAACCTTTAATTGCTACGAAATAGCAGTTAATTAAAATATCACTTGATATGAATAGTTAGAGGAATTAAATCAAAAGTTTTTGAGAGATAAAAAATATTTACACTTATATATGAAAAATCTTTATAAAAGGTGAAATGTAGAATATTTGAGTCAAGAAAAAGACTTTAGTTGATTCCATCTTCTTTTATTCAATCATTGAAGATAGGTTACCTTTTCATAGGTAAAGGGATCATTTTATGCGTAGCTCCATGACCAGGATTAAAGAGGTTACGCCCGAACGGCGCGCTGTTATTGTCAGCTTACATGCTTGAATCAAAAAGGGCATTTAACAATGCGCTGAGAGGTTATATACGGCAAAAAGGGGATTTTCCCGGAAGACTCGTGACTCGAAATGAAAGTAGTAGTGCGCTTATTAAGATGGAAGTAGAAGTAATTAAAAATGAGGTGTTAAAAACTTAAAATATCATATATATATATATATATATATATATAAAGAGTTAGTCTAGTCTATCATCATCATTGATATCATAAGGCCCTGCGACAGAAATGAGGCATTGCGATTGAATTCTAATAAACAACACCTGATGGATTTAATGTAGTTATATCTGTGGTGTCTTCACGTTGGTGGTGAATGTGATGTGGAATTTTGTCGAGCGGATTACCAAATCAGGCGTTATCCCCACCATCTGATCAAAATTACGAATTAGCTTCAAAACTTTAACCCTTTGCAGTCGGAAGAGTAATTAGATGCATAATTATTCACTGATTACAAGGGCTCATTTTATTGCTTCTAAATGTAAAACATATATTTATGTAAGTTCATTTATCTTGAAAAATCATTCAGCAACTTCTTACAACTCTGTAGGTATTTTTTTAGCTATCAATATCAAGGAACATCAAAATGATGCACTGTCTAGCATGGCGACTCAGAGTAGCCTCTCAAGTGCAAAGGGTGAATAGCTTCTTAGTAGGAGTTATTTAAATACAGTCTTTTTATCAAGCGATATGAACAAATGCGAATAGCTCAGCCGTTTGGTGAATGAAGTCACCAATCGAAAGACTTGGTTAAAGTGAAAGAAGATATTTTATTTCCACCAGCTATTTCTTCTTAATGATCAAATAGTCTTTAAATACATAAGTTTGACCTAAAATTTTAATTCTACAAGCAGCGTGTTGCGAATTTGCTAGATAAATAAATTTAAAACAAATAAATTTTCTAATTAAACAGAAATAGTACTACATAGCAATTTTTTTCCTATCCCAGTGACTATCAAAATATTTTAAAATACCTTTTAGTCAAGAAAATAAAATTTATCATTTTTTTAAATTTTATTCGAATAGCCGTTATAGATTAAAGCTGCATTGTAAACAATCATCAATATCATTTTCATACAAAAACTCAGTAATAAATATTATTGCTTTATGTATGAGTTGTTAAACGCACATTGAAATAGTTTTTCATTTGTTTTGTTTCTCAGCTTTTGCTTAATGTTATCCAAATTAATTGAAAAGTTGTGTTAACCTTTGAAATCTTATATTTTTGTCTTTAAATTTAAAGCGGAAAAAATTTGTTGCAATGTAATTCTTGATCACGTCCTTTTAAATAAAACAGCAAGAAAAAGAGGATTTTAAATTGAAACATAGAATAGGCTAAGTTCCACTTAGTGAAATTTTATTTGAAAGTCGTTTAAAATAATGGGAGTAATGTTCGTTTTTTAAAAACTTGTGAATTTTAAATCCTAATTTCGTTCTTTAGAAAAACGATTTTCGATCTCAGCAGTCACGAGCTTCCTTTACTGCTATGTATTTTCCCAGCAATAAGACAAATGAAGTAACGAAAACACCTTTACAGATCCTCGATTGTTTCCCGTCGCTCAAAGGCAGCGATTCGGAACCTTTTAATATTTCGGTTTCAAATATCCGTATCAGTTTCAATCGTGACTCTATTTTTAAAGAGTTTGTTGAATTTCGGAATTTTAACTAAAAAATTGTCGTGCAAGTTTTGTGATACTTAAATATTTTTACCTATTTTTAAGAGTGACATTGGGTTGTTTTTTAAAATGTGTCTTTTCGTACGTTGATTACAAAACCAATTTTTACATTTTTTTTTAATGCCTCCTCCTTTTAGAATTATTTCATGCGACTTTAGAGGTAATAAAGACTACTCTAAAGATAAATTTAAACGAAACCAAGAAAATTTTAACATAATTCTCATGAAAAGGAACATTATTCGAAGAATCAAATAGAACCACCTAAATTAAACATCCGCTGCTGTACCCAAATAATATATAATATTAATTTTAATATATAATATAATTTTAATACATAATAATATGCCTTCTTGTACTGCACTTTTAAATAAAATTATTTTTTGTTTAATAAAATTCACGTGGGTATTTCAATAACCCACATTTTCCTTTGAGATCTTTCCCATCGAGTTTTTTGGCGTATTTTTCTAACTTGTACACCTCATTCACAGGAAGATATTTAGATTTTATTAATTTTTCATTTTTGCTTATTTTATGTATGTTTCTCTAATTATTACGTATATTTGTATTTATTTATTATTCATGTTTGTAATTATTTATTACATTTGTCGTTTGTATCTTATTGTATTTATATTGACATTTGTTTTTTGTATTGTATTACTTATATTGCATTATTTTACTTATATTGTTTTGTATTATATTACCTAATTTCTTGTATGATATTGTATACTTCTATTATATTGTATTGTATCTTCCCGCCGACTCATGACATGTTTTACACCCTTTGGGTAAGCAGGGTCGGCGTGGGCAATAAAAAAAAACTCTACATGTTTGAAAACGTTGAATCTCATTTTAAAGTCCAATCATACGCGGAAAATATTTCACTATTATCTATGGTAAGTGACAATCCAAATTGAGACTATGTTGAATGCTGCAAACTATTGCATCACCGGTGAATGATGTAATGGTATTTCTACGCCCCTTAGTACTATAGAAAACGAAAAAAATTAATGAAATTAAATTAAATGAAAATTGTAACTCATAATAATAAAATAAATTGTAACTCATAAGTTTAATGAAGAATTTTATATATATATTCTATTCAAACATATTAATTGCTTTTAAATACTTCATGATCATGTATGTGGCTGTTTAACTGCGTGTAATAATACACTGGGTAGCTTTCACCATGCTGTCAACTAGAATTGTCACGGCTATAACTCGATTCGATTGACCTCGAAACTTGCATGTCTTGCCTCCCAATATTCAAGAATGAAGTGATATCTCAGTTAAAATTGTTAATTGTTGTTAAAGTTGTGATTAAGTTTAAAACAGTATTTTTTATCAGTATACGCTTCAACCAACATGACGTCTCAAAAATATTGTAAAATATTTATTGTAGGTGATGGAAACTGTTTATTTAGAGCAATATCATACTGTATTTATGGATCTGAAATTAAACTGAAAACAAGACCAGCTAGCTAGTCGCTAGTTGTTGTTAAAGTTGTGATTAAAATGAAATGTATGAATATTTTATTAATATTTCCTTTTCCCCAAACATCAGGGGGGAAATCAAAACAGATTATATATATATAATGCGCTATTTTTGAGTCTCATTATCATTATAATTAATATCTACTTCACAAGATAGCATGTAAGAACAATTTTTTAAAAAAATTAGGGATAAATCTCGGCATAATTCTTCTAATTATTTAAAACTGCAATAACAGTATATAACAACTCATTCTATTAATAGAAATCTTACTTGTTTTAAGTTTCTTGGTTCTGAGGTAGAACGAACCTTGTCGACTGCAGTTAATAGTTTAGTATTAAATAGCTTTAATAAAAAAAAAGTTAAATAGTCAAAACTTTTGAAAGCATTAATGTTTTCTGTATGGCCACTCACAATATTTATTTCAAAATCTAATCCAAGTTGATGAATTAACTATAAATGGATCTGAATTTCCCTAAGTAATATAATGTCAGAATCACTAGAAATAATCATTATCGCAATCTTATTATTATTAGAAATGTACGAGGTACGGACTTTTACAGAAATGACGAAATTCAAAGGCTTCTTGTTTGTAAACAAAAGCTTAATTTGAGGTAAACCATGTTACCTATTTACAAACAAAAATTTAAAATTTCGCAATCTTAGTTGGGTTACGATGATTAATTTAAATTAGGTGCCATTACAGTACAATGGCTAATATTTAAAAAATTGGAAAATGTGGAGTTTTAGTCTTTTTTTCCCTTGCCTCTCATCAGAATCCGACCATCCCTACAGAAAAATATATTTTCACATAAAATAAACAGGAATTTAAAATTAAACTCATAAATTTGCTGAATTATTTACTTAGTATTGAAATTAAATTTCGATGTTGAAAAATCGGATAAGTTTAAAAATTATATTCTTAAAATTACAGCATCATTTTTATAAACAAAATATCATTTCAAAAAAAGGAAGGTAACCATAAGATATTTTAAGGGAAATTTAATCAGTAAATTCAAATTAAATACATTACATATAAAAATCACTCCCGTCTTTAACTGAATAGCAAAAATTAATAATTACTTGTTTAAACTTTTATTAAAATAGCGTAATAAAATAATTCATTTAATCTTGGAAATTATATAATTTTACCAATAAGTTCGTTAATAAAATTATATATATATATAAATAGAAAATAAAAATTGGACGAAAATTAGCAGCAATCAATTAGCAATGTTTAAGCTTTATTTCTTGTTTTATAGTGCTTCTATAAAAGCTACGATTCTTTGAATGCGCCGATTTCTTAAAACAATATGTATTCTCAGATAATTTTAAAAAAATCTAACTAAAGCTATGTTTTATATAATTCAAGTATTATTATAAAGTATTTTTATAACATTAATAATACTTCGTTGTGAATAATTTATTGAACGTTTAAATTATTAATATCATAGTCTTTAGTATGTGCTTATGAAATCTACATCATTCTTTTGAAGGAGCATATTTTTTGTTTTGTTCATGTTCAGACAGCTAATGTATCACATACGCATTTGTAATGAAGGAATGGAACAGATAGCTACAACGACTTATTCAAATAATGTTGTTATAAGCATTTTTGTGTCGCAGTTGTAAAATCGTTCTATCGTTCGAAGATAGTGATTTGTCAACATAAACAAACATTTTGGACAACACGGTTCTAACAAGAGAGCGCAGAAGAAATGAAATTAAAGTTTAAAAATGAATAGAGCAATCATTTCTATTCACCGAATAACTAAAATAAATTTCAGTTCATAACATTCCAGATAAAAATTTCATTGACGACAATTTGTTATTCCGTATTCTACGAGTCACTATAAATTTTCATAGAAAAAAAAACCTTGACTTTATTCACTGATCTAATTAATTTTACTTTTACTTTTGAATCCATAAAACATAGCAAAAATTGTAACGCTTAAAATTTCAATCCAAATATTCAGTAATAAATCTACTGACATTCCATTGTATCTTGATCCTATGAGATTCCTCAATATTACCTGGATACGAATAGCCTCATATATAAATTAATTAACTAAAATCACAATCAAAACATAAAAGAAACTTTTATGTATATATTTATTCAATTAATAATGTTTGTTTATAGTTGTTCTGTGAAGCGGCGTAAAAATGAAAACAAAACTTGTTAACCTGCGTTCTCCATAGAAGGTATTTATGATAATGATACTCCATCATTTGTGTTTTATAAATTCTCTACCGTTTCTCTTATAGTGCTTTCCAAAACAGAACGGTCCGTGTCCGCAGGAGAGAGATATTAGATGCGGCAGCTCTCCCACCGGAACACGGCATGAAACCAGCTGAGTTCCGGCGCAGCATCCCAAAATTTAAAACAGCACTTCAATGCGCGAGTTTTAAACTACAGTGCACATGGGAATCAGGTTGTCAAGCGCGCATTCGATGCGCTGCAAAAGACGAGCTTGCACACAGCAGACGATG
Organism: Araneus ventricosus; assembly: GCA_013235015.1. NCBI lineage: Eukaryota > Metazoa > Arthropoda > Arachnida > Araneae > Araneidae > Araneus > Araneus ventricosus. The sequence continues at coordinate 120,520 of BGPR01000191.1, read as the reverse complement.
AGTCTTCGTGAATCCGTCGATGGCAATCAAAAAAGAGCATCAAAGAAAACCCGCTCTTTCTGCTCTTGGTGCTCTACTAGATGATTGAGAGAAGCATCGATGTCTCCTGATAACCTATCAATATTTTTTTTCTTCCCGCGTCGGTTGTTTTGACGCTTAGGGTGAATCCTGGGGACTAGGTATATTCTTTGAACATTCATGGATCGAATAAACATTTCGAACAGATAAAAATAGGCCTACCTGAATCTGTGGTAAGTCGAAGTTTTTCCAGTACTGTACCAAAGACTGAACGTTCGCAGCCATCTTTGCCCAAGACGAATGACAACTAATTTGACCACGTGACCCAGCATCCTCTCGTAACCTCGACATCAGATCGCCCTGGCGAAAGCAATGAAAACAACAGACGGGATACCGAACGACGTGATGAAAGTGCGGAATTCTTTTATTTATCTGTCCTTTCTTTCTTTATTTCATCAGCTTATTTTGCTTATGGATTATCCTCTTTATCACTGGATTATTACTTGATAGTCTCGGTAACTTTTGAATGGTATTTTGTTAAATAGTTATGCATTTTTGCTTAGATTTCTGTATTAGTAAATACGACAATGATTGTTTAGAAAATACATTCAAGAATCGTTTACTAACTTTAAAGTATAAAATTCTGGATTAATTGAAAATTCCTGGCCATGTTTTACAGGGGAATAGTTTGAATATAAATACTAAGGACGATTTTAAAGTGCAATTTATTTATATTTATAATCTAGTCGTACGTATTATAGATTTTCAAAATTTGATGCACTGTATTAAATTTATTTATCGATTTAAATATTACCAAAATTATTGTCTTTTCTGAAACAGACGACTATAATTTCAATATAAAATAACACTATTTCCAGTTGGAAATACTTCAATAGGCTTAGTATTATTTTAATGTAGATATCCTACTCTATCACAAATTTTATCTTAAATACAAAATGGATTCTATTTTTTAGATATCCTAATAAAAATATAAACCAATTTGCTTTCTTAAATAAAATTATGAATTATGGTTTAAGTAATAAATAAAAGTAAATGAGAAATTGTGTGTAATTTAAATGAAAAAAAAAATGTCATTTGCCTGTGATATTGTTTTTCCTTACATGAATAACAGCATTATTCTGTGTAATCTATAATAGTAAGTACAATAATTTATCAAAGTTTCATATTTTATGCCACATGTCTATAAACTAAATGTCAAAGCATTTGTGAAAGAAATACTGTATTTCCTAACTGCTATTTTTAGTTATACAAAAAGAGACTGTGAAATAAAACTGAACTTCATTGCTACAGATTTTTATGCAAGATAAATTTTTAATTCTATGATACTTTCATGGTTTTTATATTTACCAGAAAAACTGAGTTTTATCTTAATCATTTTATATTATTATCTTATTTCATGAATTTCAAAATATTATATATCTTATAACTGAACCATTGTTTTCATGTTGCTGCTTTTTGGTACCTATCCAAGTACAGTTCAATTCTTAAGTCCATTTAATAAGCTTTATTAGTTCTTGTTGAATTGATTTCATTTATTTGAAATAATAGCATTTAAATACAAGAATTCTTCAAATCATGGGTATTAACTTTTATAGAGCAGCCATAATATTTGATATTTTAGAAGTGAACATCTACTTTTGCTCACTTTGGATAGTTCATAATCTAAGAGTTATTTAAAGTTATTTTTATTAAAAAATTTAATTGATTAGTTTTTGTAAAATTTTTAGTAATATGTATATCTATGTATTTAAATGACTGCCATATTATTTACTATCAAATTTGTTTCCTTCTAAATGTAAAAAGTTTGAAAATCCCTATTTTTTTTTTTTTAATAAATTTGGTTCCTCTAATTATTCTTTTATTACTTCTGTTTTTAATTATTAACTTATAGGTATGGTTTTTTATGTTCTTTTATTTTGAGGAAGGGACCTTAATATTATAAGAAAACGAACAACAATGAAGAAGTAGGATTCCGTGTCAATAGCTCATTTATTGTTCTTATAATAGCTGTCAAATAAAAAAAAAATTAAAAAACCTTATTTTCTCCCTCGTGTTATTTTGTAAAAAAACTATTCAACTTTTCTTTATTTTACCATTATTAATTATTCAATTTGAGGCTCATTTACTCTATAATAAAAGTATATTAAATGCTATAATTTTAATTTTTTATGGTGTATTTAATGTACTTTGCTATGTATATATATTTTTAAATTTCTGTTAAATGCTTGAATGTTATGTTAATGAATCATTGCTTCCAAAATGCTCATAATCTTTTTTTTTTTTTTTTTAATAAGATTTAAGAACATCCTGAAGTGTTGTTGCCATGCATGCCATAATCATGTCAACTATTAAAAAGGCAAAAATTAAAGGAAAACGTTTCATTATTACCTCATTTGGCAAATAATTGTCTAAAAGAAGTAATTTTGATGATCGCTCTGTATCTTTGTATCTCACCATTTTTTACTGCTTAGGGTATTATATTTTACAAGTGTTGGTTATTAGCCTGCGTTTGACAATGTTTTTAAAGGCATGTTTGTAAAGGAATTCTTACTTTCATACATCATAAAATTAAGTAACGCAATGAGAAAATTTTCCCCTATGTTACAAAATATCATTCTGCAATATATATCCAAGAAGACAATTTAATATTTTATGCCTGAGTAAATATTTTAATCTGCTTATTAAATGGAGTATGATTTTCTTTTGGTAATATATTGTTGCTTTCAGAAAATCAATGAAATTCTTTTCATTTCTAGAGTTTTTACCATTGGCACTGAACAAACACTACTTTTGGATTCTCCATATGTTTTCTACTTTTTTTACTATTTATTGATTATCAAGGCATGGTTATAAAATATAGAGTTGAGAAAATCCATTCGAAGTGAAGTGTGAATTCACCATTTCACTGAAGATAATTCCAAGTAAGCTATAAAAATTATTTTTTAAATATTTATAAATTTATTTTTGTATTATGAAATATGTGCTGTATTGTAAATCTTTATTTTTTTCACCCTTTTAGACATTTAATTTTAACCTTTGCACCTTTAAACAGCCATTTTTATTTATGTTTTTTTTTCTTTGTGAAATTTGCATAGATAAAATTAAAGAACTGTAACAATTTCAAGCTGCTGACACATTATAGGGCACGTATCAAGTGAATGCTTCAGGCAGAAGAGTGTCTACCTTTTATTTCTGATTTCATTTTGGATATCACTTTACTTTAATATACTGCAATAAAAAATAAAACTTTTTGTGAATTCCTTTCGAAATGAAGTTCTTATCTTGTTTGCTTTCCTGAAACATGCTTTTGGCAATCAAATGAAACATTGACAAAATACTTCCTTTTGTTTAAATCTATTGTATTTTAAGTTAGAAAAATATGTCTAATATAACTTAACACATTTAAAGAAAGCAATGTTTTTAGTGCTTTTAAAGTGAATTAGAATGATAGATTCAATTATTTAAAAAACATAACTGGTGAAAGTAGGTAATACAGGCTATTTAATTTAGATAAGACTTTGTAAAAGGTTTCATATGTTAACTTATTATCTATGCAAATTAAAATGTCAAATTAAATCAATAAGATAACAAAAAATAGGGGTTGGTATCTACAAGTTGGAACACATGCAATTTCATTGCCAATATGTTTACCTGAGGAATCAAGCGGATTTTCCATTGGCAACCCATCAGCTAGATCGCTTACGTCATGGCAAGCGTTTCGCGTGATTTGAGTTGTTTACATACTATGCGGATTTTTAAATAACTTAAAATATTTATTAAATATTTAATTAAATAATAAAATATATTTTAATTAGGATGATTTCAATTAGTAAAAAAATGACATAGAACTTGAGTTTATTTAGTGATTATATATTTTTCCAATCATATAATTGAGAGATTTTTTCTTTGCCTTGTAATAAAAATCGTTGGCATGGAATTTTTGAAGTTACTTGGTCATATTTTGGAATGCTGTCTTCACCTGTGCAATGGTTTCCTTGATGCACTGCATTATTCATTTCTTGTTCATGTATTAAGAGTGTTTCCTCCCAAGTGCAAATATTAGAACTGAGTAAGTCTTAATTTTTTACTATTGCTTGTTTTGAACGCTACTAAGGGCAAATGTTCTGCTGCTTCATTAGAGTAATTAAAAGAAGCTGATTCGATACATTCACTAAGCTAGCGAAGCTACTAGGATCCCACTTTGCTGAAAGCAAGGCCGCTGATGTTTTTTTAATTTAAAAAAATTTCCCTGGTGTCCACTTCAGATGCCGCAGGCATCGCGAGTGCAATTTTTCCTTCTTCATTAGAATAATTAAGAGTATCAGATTCCATACATTAAATGAGCTAGGAAAACTAGTAGTTCTGTTGAAATTCTATGTTTCAAACGGGAGATAGTGCAACAACAAACCACAAACGCATTGGGTTCAAAAAGATGAAATTCTGAGGTAGTGCAACGACAAACCACAAAGACGTATAATGTTCAAAACGAGTCGACATGAAACGATTAACCTTTAACTGCGACTGATGTACGTTTGTTTACCTTTAGCTTGGCGCGGTTTTAACTACACTGTGTTCCAACTTATAGATTTCAACCAAAATAAGCAAAACAGGCTTAAAACTAAAATCCTTACATGCGTTGATGTCAAAAATAAATAGTTATGCCGTTGCAAATACTATATTAACCCTATTCCCCAAACTATATTATATTTTCACATGTTTTAAAAACATAAATATATATACAGTGAGTGCCGCTTATGGTAATCACTTTGGGTCAAAGCCAAACCGATCGCTACATCCGAATCATCAATACTTCTTAAATGCTGTGAAAATTATATAGATATACAAGAATAATAGAAAAAACAGACCACACAAAATTGTTGGTATGTACTAATTTGTTTTAACTAGAAGGAAAAAAAACAATATAATGTGCACAATTGAAAAAATTTCACATGCAGTAAATTTTTTAAACTTTCTTAAAATGCCATCAAGCGTAACCTATTTTTTTTTTTACTTTGGAAGCATTTGCTGGATGAACCATGCATATGAGTAATTCTCATCCAAAGATTTGGCATGGTATTGGACTAATCTTAGAAGGGCTTGCAGACTATCTTGGGCTGATGGTGGTTTCTCTTCTGACCCCGATTCATTGTCATTGTCCTCATGCTTGACCCTTCCACTAGCCTCTTACTTTCCCACCCGATCATTGAAACCGATCACTACAAACAAATTGTTAATCACTACAACCAGTGGGTTTTCTGTGTGTTTAGATTTGGGAGATCCATTCAACACTATTTTGATCACTACAACCAACTGATCGTTACATCTGTGATCACTATAAGTGGTGATTACTATATAATTTAAAAATCATCTATTGTTTTAAGAATAGTACAATAGGCAACTTAAAAAATTATTTAGATGTAAATTATTAAGTTTAAAATATGAAACGTTTTCCATTAAATTTGATTATGTGGTTCAGGTGAGAATTTGTTTTCTTCTTTGGAACTTTTTAATTGATGGTAGAAGAAATGCAAAATTCAATTTTTAGTATAGTTGAACCTCAATCCATGATTATCTCGGATCATTAACATTTTGACTGGCAAACGCAAATATACAGGGTGTACACAAATGAAGTGATGCATTTCAAAAATTAATTTTAAAAAACTAGAAATGTTGGAACTACTGTATTTTTTTAAATTAAGAGCACATCTCGAAAAGTTTTTTTAAGATAGGTAACGCGGAGTTATGCCATTTTAACTTTTTTACAGTGAGAAAATTCCGTACGCAATGGCTACCAATCAACAGAAGCCGATGTGTGTATTCTGGTTTCTTTTTTTAATTTTTCTTGAATATTATGAAAACTCCTCAGTTTTCACACTACATGTGAATTAACAAATTAAAGAGCGTAAAATTACCTACAAATACATGCTTTCATTTTTCTTCAGTTTTAATATTTTCTCAGATAATGGCTCTAAACAAATTTTTGATTTCCAGTAATTTACAACCGCCTAGACCACCGAAATGGTATGTTACCTATATGGAAGAAGAAAAAAAACCTTTTTGAGGTGCGCTCTCATTTTTAAAAAAATTTGTAGTTCCAACATTTTTATGTTTTTTTAAAATTAATTTTTGAAATGTGTCACTTTATTTGTATACACCCTAATAAAAAGAATATATAAATGCCCTGTATAAAGAATATATAAATGCTGCATGTAATACAAGAGTGTGGTATATAGCAGGGGTGATTGTGTTCCCGTATTTTCTTCGCCCTTAATACCAGAATTCCAGTATTTTCTGATAAATCTATTTTTTAAAACTTAAGAGTGCCAAAGAAACCTACCTCAACCTACTACGGATTCTCTGTAGTTTCTACGCAATTTCGGCTTCTGCTATGGACTACACAAATTATAATCCATACTACGGAACATTTAATTTTGGATTATGCTGAGTCAATCCAAATGCTTTTTTTCAGAAATTGCCATACCTTAACTAAGAATAACTACCTCACTTAAGAATGGTCCCATAAGAATTTATATATGTGTATATTAAATTTTTAATATTGTTTTGTTGTCAATTTTGATGGTTTCTTTTCATGTGTGTTATAGAATGTTATTGAAAACTCGTGAACTAAGACAAAATATATTGAATCAATTTCTTATATGAAAAAGGCATATTAAAAATTGCATGCAAAAGTTGAATCTGTGCCATAATGAAGGAATACATATTCGTTCCCTAAACATAATATACCTGCTAAAATTTCAGGTATTTTTTTCATGAAGCCGCAATCACCCCTGATATAGTATTCCAAGATGCTGGCAACTTGTTAACACCATTTCTACATCAAAAAGTGGCTTATTGCTGTGATAAAAACATGTTGAATTCTTCAGGGGCATCCAGAGTTGATTTTTATGTATTATTTATAATGTTTATATCATTGATGATGAATTCCTTTTCTTTAGAACGTCATCTTTTAATTTGCTCTACATGAAAAATAACATTAAAAAGACAACAGAAAAGTACACACATTACAGAAGCATTAATACATACTCTTCTGAATTTTCATTAGATATTGTATTATATAGCATAATTAGTTAAAAAGTGGAAAGAAACTTTCAAACACTAAAAGTTTTGAATCCAGACCACCTTCCATTGACACCATACATACGGACAAAGTATGTTAACTTTTTATCTATGTTTCATACATACATTTCATAGTTTACATATTGATCTGTATCTTTTATTTCCTTTTTTTTTCAGTAATATCAATCTCGCCCAATTCATTTATTGTTATTTTGCATCTTAAAAATTTTGGTTTGGAAATAAAATATAATAATAAATAATAAAATATAATAATAAATAAATAATGGTTTGGAATAAAGCAAGTTGTTCTGATAAAATAAAGATCAAAGCAATTTTTCTTAGTTTTCATTAAATTAATTTCAATAACTGCAGTTTATTTTGTATTTATAAAGCAAATAATTTGCCTGTTGAAGGCATGACTACTCTTTTCAATACTTATTTCATTTTTCTTTTTAGTATGAGAAAGCCCTGATTGCAAATTACCTTGCTGGAGTTTGTGTGTCCATAAACATTAGAAAAAGAAGGCATTGTTTCCCTTTGTAAGTAAGACGGAAATTTGTTCTTGCCTCTTTTAATATTTGACTCAAGTATCGCTCTTCCTATATTAAGTAATATTTAACCCATTGCTGATTAAATGCTAGTGAAATGTTTAATAATAAAGTTATGAATGTAAGTGTATTTTTTGTATATGTTTTTTTTATGTTGTATAGGCATTGGATAAATTTGACTGCTAATTATTCTCTGCATAAGGTTTGCAGCCCTCTCAAAATTTTATTACATATGCCAAAGAGATGTATTTTAGATGTGACAAGTCAAGCTCATCATTAGACTAGTGTTATGTGTTATTCATGCATATATGCATGCATGAAAAGCCAGTGCATTGAAGAGCTAAAACATGATCAACCTTATCCTCGAATCTTGGGAGCAGCCTAGTTTTAACCATTCAAATGTAAACAACACATGCAAAGGAATCACACCTATGAACTGTTTTGGGTTTGTTTGTTTTTTCTCTCATCATAGTAAAAACTGATATTTAAATGAATTTCATAGAGGGCTGATCATCGTGGCCCAATGCCATGAAATTAGCATTTTGGAAGGGGTGAAGCTGGTCTTCTGTTTTTGTAATAGTTAGTATTTACAGAAAATGGATTATTGACAGTGAAACAAACATTGCTGCCATACATTTTAATGCAGAGCAAAGCAGAAATGTTTCTAAGCACACAGTTCATCAGACATTATTGGGTATGGGACTTCTCTGTTACCAACCCACCAATGTACCATTGCTGACTTGGCATCACCATTATTTACACCTGCAGTGGGCTTGTGAGCAGTATCATTGGAAACAGTGGAAAAGTGTTGCCAGCCAGACGAAAGCTGAATTCTCTTGTATTTATATCGATGGCATGGTCAATAAGTTGGCCAGAGAACAGCTACCAGGTCAAAGTACTGCAAATACAACTCTAGCGGGTAGTGGCTCAATCATAGACAGCATTACGAAAGCTGTGAGCAGGTCATTATGGGCAGTTACATGCATTCACGGCATCTGTTTTACCAAATAGTGGTGGACTTATTAGATTTTCATCATTATAGTTAGAATTGAATAAATTCATAATGGTCACGTCTTTTTTATCATTTGTATTTTTCTTAATAACCTTAATTTAATAAACTTTTCTTATTGATTGAGGTTCTTAAATAACCTGCAAATTAAATAAATCATCAGTATAAAAATGCTGTATTAGTTATATTTCAATGAAACTATACTTTTTTAGTAATCCTTTTCTTATGTCTTCTCTGAAGAATTCTTGAGCTTCTGATGAAATCTGATATTCTTTTCTACGTTTGTCTAATCATTTTACTTATAGGCTTTATAGTTAGTGAACCATTAAGATATTAGGTTTCTACCCCCTCTCAGAAATAGTCTGGGGTTTCTAATCACTGTGTAGATAGTTTTACCTCTCTGTACTATTGTATTAACTCATTTGTAATGATTGTATTTATAACTAATGAGGGAGTAAAAAAATATTTAACCCCTCAGCAAGTCGACAGTGACTGTAGATCTCGTATTCCAGTGACTTGAAAAAGCAGGTAAGCACTTCATGTTTCTTCGTCAAAATCTATATTCTAAAAAGAAATGAGAGATTTCATCTTACATATAATCTAAAAGTTAATGTTGCTAGAAAATTCCCTATATTTTTCATTCAGTATATTACTAATTTATGTTTAACCTGTTAGTGCTTAGCATCCTATTTATAGGACAGTTACGTTTAACTTCCATGGCCAAACCAAATGCATTCCCATTATTCCTTTTTTTGCTTTGTTTATGAAGTCAATAGGTATTACCAAACTCCTAAACAGTATTGAACAGGCATATACCAACAGATAGCCAGATTTTGAAGTCAAAATGTTATCATTTTTAATTTTTTTTTTAAATTTCCTTTCATTTATTTTTGACATAATGCAAGGAATTAGAAAGTGATTTTTATTTTTTGACATATTTTACTATATTTTTAAAATTTTTAATATTTATGTAAAAAAAGTTTTTTAAAATCATTTTCTACCAATTTTTTACATTTTTTCTTTAAAAAAAATTCTCCGAATTTAATTTTACTTCATGATTAACTTAATCTTGTTGTTTTACATACATGTTGTTGTAAACATAATGTAACAGAATTTTTTTTAAATCTATGTTTTAAATTAATTTGGACGTTAATGGTTTAATATCTTTTCTTCACTGCAATCTCTTTTTACATCTCTTCCTTTTTCTCAGTTGTTGTTTAGTTGCCAGATGTCCTCCTGCTGGCGTGGTGTGGGAGTTTGAAGAGGGAATGCCAGCTCGGTTGTCATCCTCATTATCTGACTGCTGTTCAAAATTACGAGATCTATCCCAAAATAGCCCTCGTGTTGCTTCAAAACTGGATATTAATATAACTAAACTAAATCAACTTAAAGTTTATTGCTAACACTGATAATAATTTTTTTTTAATCTTTGAAAATTTTTCTTATGAATAAAAAAACATATTATGATGCATTTGGAGGATAAAGTAATGAATAAAAAAGATATTTTCTGAAATATGTCTTGTTCATATTGTTAAATTTATCAAAATTTATTTTTAAATGTTCAAAACTTCCAGAAGATATGTTTTAAAAAAATGACATGGACTAGCTATCTTTGTAATAACCAAACTGCTTCCAGTTCTATAAACCTAATAATTATGTACTGTTTAATTTAGTAATTAAATATGCAATTCTAAACTGTAGTGAATAAAAAAAAAATTGCACGAAAGGCAAATTAGACTGTTAAAAATGTTATAATGTTAGTCCATTGTATAGATTTATTTTTATGAGCTCTTTTGGATAATAGATTTCCAATTTGATGCCACAGTCGATAAAATCTTTACAATTTATTAAATAAAATCTTATCTCTTGCACAGCAAATATTGGAGAAAAAATTAATCTAGCTCATTTGGTGCTGTAACAAGTATGTTTACTTTTTAAAGAAACATTTTTATAAATTTCAGTGAATTTAAGTCCACATTAGTAATATTGCTTGCATCAAATCAGAATTATCTATTTAAATTAGTTTCTTTTTTTTACACTCTCAATATTGATTTTAAAAAAGGTTGCATTATAATATTATTTTCTGGAATAGTACCTCACACATCAAATATATAGTAGTTTATCTGTGGTCCTAAACAAAGCATTCATTTTTATAGATAATTTTTTAATGTCGCACAAATTACTTTTTAATCCACGATTTATTACTAAAAGTTTTGGCAAAGTATAATGATTGAAATATATCTAAAAAAAATTTTAACAAATGTACTATCAGTTAATTTCTTTCTTGTTTGTTCCTTTTGGTAATGTATTTTGAGCCAAAATGATTAACATGTTCATTGAATATTTTTAAATGGAGTTTCAGTTTTACAGCAGACTTTTACAACATTTCTGTTGTTATCAAGTTGATTTATTTCAGTCCTGTTAGATGTGTGCATACCATTGATACTTGAGACAACTAAAACCCTTAATAGGTATATAACTATACAAGTTTGTAATCAACCTAAATAGAAAATTTTTTAAAATAATGATTAAAATTAAAAATTATTTAAAATGTGTATGAAATATTATTAAAATGCATGTAAATCAACATCTGAAAAAACAAATTTGGTGTAAATGAGAAAAGCAAATATAAATATACTCATACTTTATAAAGAATCCAGTGGCAGCTCGTCAGCTCAGAAACAAGCAGTGCTGCAAAAGTGGTATAGACCTAAGTTGCAGGAAATTTTGTGTTGATTATTTTGTTATATAATGATGATTTACTAAAAATGTATAGTTTTTGAGTTATATGCAAAAACTGGGGAAAAGTTTTCATGTTTTTTCGGCCATAACTAAAATTTCAACAAAAATTTTTAGTGGCAAACCTCAGATTCGTAATCAGCACCCCAAAATACATAAAGGAGTAAGATATTACAACTCCTCCAGAATTTTGATTTAGAAAATTACTTAATGACTGGACTACTGAGGGAAAGCGAAAAAAAGCCAAATTAGGAAGGCAAAAGTGGAAGTCGCACCAAACGTGAGCTGTGGAAAACGCAGCTCAAGGGCATCTTATTTCAAATGGAGTAAGGGTTGCTTTTTCTTCCGACTGAGTGCTGCGTGTTGCTCAGTGCGCGAATTTTGATCCTTAGGAGGGATGGTCTGTCTCTCTCTTAATTCTTGATTAATCTTCCGTATTCCTTTTACTTTTTTATAACTTTTTTGTCATTTTCGTTTATCATTGAACTCTCAAAGTGGAAAAGTAAGCCAATTAGAATAAAAACGAAAATACAAGATTTTAAAATAATTTCAGGGGCCCTAATGGACGAGCTGCCACTGAAAGGATCGTCACAAAAAAAGTAGACTGCAGAAACAAATTTTTGAAAAATATAAAATGTGCAGTTTTGGTAGGAAAAAAATACTTTATAGTAAAAAAATATATGCAGTTTCCAACTTGAATAACTTGTATAAGCATGTTTCAAATTGTTATCTATTTTCTTTTTTATTTTTAACTTTGTTTTTAAGCAGTTTATGCCTATAAGTAATTTATTCTTTTTTATTTTTAAATTTAAATTTTTGCCTTCAGCATCTTTCACCTATGCTTATTTTGAGCTTAGTATTTTTAAACAAATATATGTCTTTTTCATACAAGTTTAAAGTACATAACAACATTTCAGTTGTAATAGCATTTGATGTAGCTTGGGAAAAATCCCCTTCTCCAAAAAGTCTGGCCATCCTCATATTTATTGACCATTTATTCACTTGGCAACCTTTAACGGTTATCATCCAAACCAGAAGTACTGATAAAATTTGGTCATTATAATAAAACTAGAAAATCGCCCATCATGGTTTGATGGGTGCGAATTGCCTCTTCATTCGATAGATTTCCCTACAAATTTGATGTGTTTAAATAGATATATATGCAAGAGAAATGTTTAACATTGATTGAAAACAAATAAAATAAACATGTTTTATGACAGGAAATATTTTTTTTATTTACATATTATTTAAATATTTCTTTATTCAAAAAGCCTCTTGGTAAGCAACATTCGGTGTGAAGGGTTTTTCGTTGTTTAATAATTTTCCTTGTACTTCAGATGTGTAAATTTTAACGTGATTGGGAATCCTAGCCCTTAAAAGTGCAACATAGAGCTGTTCATGGGAAAAGACAGGCTCATCGAGGTAAATTCCAACATGATCGAAAGTTTGCCTCTGTGATTTGTTGATATTCATTGTGTAAGCTGGAATTAACGGGAACTGGCGGCAGTTGAGAAGGAGTGATAGATTCATGTCGCTGGTGGCTAATTTAATTCTTGGCAAGAAAACAACATCGCCCCGATTGCATTCAGATACAATTTGGTGTCCAAACTATATCACGTGCATGATATACCACTGACGTAATTTACTACTTTCTATTAAAAAATGGAAATTAATTTGAAATATAGAATTAATATAATTTAAAATTTCTTGGGAACTATTGATCGTAGCGAGATAAATTTTATATCAATCAATAGAAAATTTTATTTCACTATTTTAGAGCTATTAAATTTAAAATTACTGAAATTTAGGTTCTCTAACAATGAAATAATGCTGTTTAACTTCTCACAGTGCTATGGCGCGAGTTTTATTGTTGTTGATGTTAGAGCGTTACTGGAGGATCTGGGCTATTATATTAGTAATTCAATATGAAAGACCACAAAATAATTTGTGCATTAACCCTCTGACTGCCTTATCCTGCAATTTCCACAGATAGGAAGAAAGTCTATTTTCTGCTGTAATCCTGCAATTTTCATAAGCTGTCGTGTTTACTTAGTACTATTACAGCGTCAAATCGTATTATACCAGTAAAGCCGTGCCTACAAATAACTCGCTTGGTTCAATGGTATTTAAATATGTTTTCAAGCATTGCATCTAAATACAGGGTGGTTACAGAACTGGGAAATTGGGGAATTTTATCGATCTGGAAAAGGCAGGGAAATTCGTAGAAATATCAGAAAATTAATAGTTATTTGTTACTTGAGTTATTATCTATAAATTAGTATCTTATGTCTAGCATTATTTCTAATAATAAATGGAATTTAAAAAAACTTATATTCATTTATAAAAGCGTAAGTTTTTGATTAGAGCAAGTAATTTCTTACGATTTTGTTAAAGAATAAAGATTTGAAGTAATATTTTTGCAGTTTCTCTTGTTTAAATCTTTGCTTATTAGGTACATATAATTATACTATTTTTATATTTATGCTGCAACCTGTTATTCTGGTACCCATGCAAAGAACACTAATTAGTTATTGAACTGTTTTAAAGTTTTGAGCAAAGTTCATAATAACCTTTACTGTTAACACAATTTAATTTGTGTTGCAAAGAGTAGTTTTAATGTTTCTTAGAATTCTTATGCAGTTTTAGAAGCAAAGTATTTTGTTAAAATTTCCAGTATTTTTTACATATAAGAAATTTAATATACTGTTTTAATAGATTTTTTTAGAATTTTCATTCCATTTTTTAAAATTAAATTTCATAAAAAATTATTATTTTTTTCATATTAAATAACTGGTAAAAGTGTTTTTAATAATGTACATTGTACATATACAGTGATTCTGAGTAGGGAGGAAGCCAGGAAACTAATATAATTAGTATCCATAAATCAGGGAAATGTTGTAATTTGTAGTTAGGGAAATTTTTTTCACAGTTTCTGTAGCCACCCTGAAATAGCTATTTTTAAAAATTCAGCAGTCAGAGGGTTAAACTAGATAAAAAGAAAACATTTATTCAGTTATATATGTTTCAACTTTGTGTTTCTATCAATGCTATATTTTCTTGCTTGGAATTTTGCAGCTTAAAATATAAGGAAAATAAGTACACAGCATCCATCTGTCTTAGTGATATTCATTCAAAAAGGATAGATGTGATATTTCACCAAAGCTATTCTTTTGAATGAGTTTCTAGGACTTATTTATTGACAAGAAAAATTCAAGAAATTGGAAGAAAGTATTTTCAGACTGACCAGATTGAAATTTGTAAGTACATTCAAATTTTAACCAAAATCATTGCAGCTGTGGCTTATAAAGTGCATTGAAAATTACTACCTTTGATTATTTTAGTAAATCAAATTTTTTTTACTGAACTCCCTATGTTGTATAAAAAACAGATAAATTACTGTAGTTATTTTATCTTATTTTTGTGGATTTTAAATAAGTGTTGTTGTTGGTTTTTTGATTTTCAAAGCACTATTAGCAATCCCATTATTAAGTTCTATAATTAGACTTTAATATCCATAAATTTATTGGTCCATGATTTGGGATAGAGAGAACGACTTTGCTTACTATGTCTATATTGCAGCTGTACTGGAGATTCAGTGTATACATAGGAGATAAAATATGCAATCTGAATTGCCCTGTGCTCATTTGCAAAGGAGGAATTGAACTGGTGTAACATGATAAGTAGCTATCACTTCTAATAGGAATGAAAATGAATGTTTTTCTAGAAAGCTTTCTGAAGAATGGTTGATCCTGTAAATGGACAGAAATATCCCCAATCACAGTCTGGTCACCATATCAGCTTTCCTGAATGCACATTCAGCCTATTGATATTGTAAATTTTGTTTGTTTAGACAGGAATGGTGAAGCCGCTATTTTTTAAAGAGAATCTCACAAATTTAATTTCAAACCTTATATTATTTTTCATCAATATTTTTTTAAGAACTGATTATTCTCTTTCTTAGTATTGTAACACTTATGAATTCTGTTTTTTAATAGTGTTGCATAAACTGTTTATTAGTGTTGTATATTATATAACAGTATTGAAGTGGGAAGAGAAAACATGAAATATACCACAAATTGTCTTCAAATTATGGGCATATGGCATTAAATCCAAAACTACTTAAGGAACAAAACACTGAGTGATAGGACACACAGCCAACATTTATGTTAAATAGACATTGTACACTCTTAAAATTTGCAAATAATGAAATTATAAATATTTAACTTTTAAATACAATTATTTTAACTTCAACATATTTTTCTAATTATGGTTTTATGCTGATATTAGTTGTTGAATGTTTTCTAATTTAGCTGAGAATTATTTGTGAAATTTACACATTCCAATATCATTATAGTTGGCTTTTGACTCAAAATGGCACTTAATTTCTTCTGTTTGTATATGATTAGATACCGAACAAGCAATTATAATTATTTATTTCATATATATTATTTTTGTACTATAGCAAAACTATTGGTATTGTAATTATTAGTTAGGAAACATTATTTTTAGAATTGTTAAATTATGTAATAAACATTTTATTAATAAAATCATGAAATAGGCTTTTAAATGTACAAATTGTATAAGTGTACATTTGTGAATCTTCAAAGGACATGTCAGCCAAATGAATTTATCTGTCACAATAGAAGTGGCTCGTGTATAGGGACTGCAGCTCTCCGACTTTTTCAAGTGCATAAATTTAGTCAATTATGTAGGTGATTCTGCATGTAACAATTTAATCTTTTGATGCTTTCACCTTCAGCCGAAAATCGGGAAGAAAACCAAGATTACTTGATAAAAATTTCCCCATTCACTGACAGATTCTCTGAGAAGCCTTGTCCCTTTCCGAGTACTGTGAATTCCCTTTGTCCCAATTTCCTTCTTCTTGAGCTTGAGCAGGTGTATTTGCAATTCCATCTCAACCTCTTTTTTTTCCAGTAAGGCACTTAACTACTGTAAGCCAGACAACACTCGGTAGGCAGGGAAACTGTGTTTTCAGTATTTTTTCTCAAAAAGAGTAGATTTCACTCTAAAAGAGTAAATTTCATTTTAAAAACATTTCTTTTATTAATACCAATAAATAATATCTTTATCCCTACATATGTGTTTATTTCAACTGACAATTTTCAATGAATTTTTTTAATATTCAGTGACAATTATTTAACCAAGAGGTTTGGCAAAAATAATTGGGTGATAAATTCGGCGTATGAGGACATAATACTGTTCCATTCTTCACAGCAGTAGCTTTTCAGTCGGTATCATGCAGTTGTGGACACTAGCTGCATATTTTTGCTAACGACGTTCTGTGAGGAGAGGTGAATCGATTATCGTGTTTCAGCATGAGCTGCGACGCAGATTCAAAATCCACAAAAATGACTCCATTCCCTCGCCTGATACAATCTTACGTTGGATTGATCTTCGTTCAAGAGGTTCAGCAATGAAAACAAAACTACCTGGTAATCCACATAAGGTACCTACTCCAGAAAATGTGGACAGGGTAAAGTCGCGTTCCGACGGCCTGTCTTTCGTCGAATTTGTTCGGCGTTTCGTTTCGTGGCAACAGAAAGAATCGTTGCTCGGGGGATTGTGGGGTGACGCGTAATTTCCCGTTGGTAGTCGGTAAATGATCGGACATCAAAGGCTTGTGAATCTATGGATGACAAACCTCAGTACGGCTGCCGAGAGATTTGACTAGCCACGTGCCTTGGGAACGGCGCGTCTGATCGGAATTCCAGAGTCCACAAGTACGACCCTCGAGCGACTCGAGGTTTGCCAAGGCACACGCCGTGGGGAAAAGGCTTTAGAGTAGCAATGTCACGAAATGCACGCCGCTAATTTCTATGCATAATCGAAAATTGACGAAGGAAAAATCATGAACAAAAATCACATGTTGCAAATAAATTATTTGCAACATGTGATTTTCCGTTCATGAGCATCATTAAATGCTATGTAATCATTAATGATTATCTGTTAATAAATTCGTTTTTCTTCCCAAAACTAAAGATTTCGTGATTATTTCAGAAACGTCCTGTTAATTTAGTCCACTCTATATAAAATGATGGACACTTAAAGACTAAATCTCGAAGTTTCATGTTTGAAAAACTTTATTTCAGCATCGCGATGATTCCGCATCCTTCCATCCGAAGGATACATCGGAAAAAGAGACATGTCTCTTATCGTAGCAAGACAGCACAGAAGAAAACAGGAATATCCCCGTTTTTAGGTTGAATGTAGTTTTGAATTTTATTTGCTAATTTAGAGTTTTTAGAGAGACCAGCGATGAAGTTCGACACAGGTGATCCTTGTTAGTCAAAACAGTTAAGAAAAGCCTTACCAGCGGTCTAGTGTGTTAAGCCGTCGCATGACGGGAAGATCAATGGGAAGGTTGGAGTTCTATCCTCAAGCTGTGCTTTTAACCAGCATTATTCAAAAGCTGGTTGACGTATGTGTGCTTTAGCAACGTATTTCTCTCTCCTGTCGGGGCTGGCTATTGGAGGTTTACTTGATTTTCCTCCAAGCGTTACATAGACATAAGCTAGTTCCCCCTGAAAGTCCACCAGGAAGGCAACTTACCTCCATATTCTCGAGATAAGATACACTTCTACCTCAGCTGATACTTAGGTGCTCCAAACTCTCTTTGACTTACAATAGCTGTCGCATTTCCTCTCTATATTGAGTCCTTGCCTCTTGGACTTGTCTAATTGCACTAGACTGAGAGGGATTAGTCACAACAACACAATTAAGAAAACCAAAGCGGACAAGGTTCATTTTGTCACTCATACGCGAATACACAGGGTGTATATGAAATTGACCGACAAACTTGGAGGGTTATAGTACACATGTAAAACGAACAAAAAATGCTATGGAACATAGGATCCTAAATGACTTTGAATGGGTGAAAATTGCAAAAATGCGTCTGCAAAGTGTGACAAAATCGTCAAACATTAACCTCTTGAACTTTTTCTTTTGGGGTCACCTGAAATCATTTGTTTATGAGACACCAGTTGAGACATTGGAAGATCTGATAGCGAGGATCATGACTGCTGCAGCTGAAATCTAGGAAACACCCGGAATCTTCAATCGTGTCCGCCAGACATTTCTATGTACGTTGTTGTGCCCCATGCATTGATACCCACGGGCTCTACTTTGAAGAACTATTGTAACACTTTTGTTTTGTTCTATGTGTTACAAGCTGTGTTGTACCTATTCTGTCCAATAAATGCTTTCTCTGCTGATTTTTGTTTCTTCTCAATCACACTTTGCAGATGCATACTCGCGATTTTCTCCATTTCAACGTCATATTTGATCCCATGTTCCATTGCATTTCTTGTTCGTCATGATGCGTACTGTCACTCCTCCAAGTATGTCGGTGGATTTCATATGCACCTTGTATATACAGGGTGTTTTACTACTGCTTGTGCAAACTTTTAGAAGGAATTGACTGTTTGAAGATGAATCGGATTATACTGCAACGCAGGGTCGGAAACATCTTCACTTTCTATCATACCCAAGAAATGAACTCACGCAATTGTAGTACACACATTTTATAACAATAGGCTCATTTACGAAATGCTAGGGGAAACAGGAGGTGTTCAAAATTGTGTCCGTGAGTCTGAGATATACCCGACATCGTCGGATCATTCTGTCAGATTCCCTGTGTATTTTAGGAGGCCATGTCTACTACTGAGATCCGTGAGAAATATCCTCAGCTGCGTCCACGGGTTGTCATACACCACACTTTTAGGTTAGCACATAAAAAGTATTGTAAGGTAAGCAGTGGCGGCTCGTCCATAAGAGCTGCAGTCCCCCACCCCCCGAGATTATTTTAAAAGATTGTATTTTCCTTTTTATTCTAATTGGCTTACTTATCCACTTTGAGAATTCAGTAATCAACGAAAATGGCAAAAAAAAGTAAAAAATGTAAAAGGAAGACGGAAAATCATTCAAGAATTAAGAGAGAGACAGACCAGAGCTGCAGAAAATTTTGCCCCTCCTCGGAATATGAAATTAACGCAATGGGCAACGCGAAGCGGTAGAAAAGCAACCCTTTCTCCGCATTCATTTGAGCTGCACCCCGGAGCAGCTCACGATTGGCGCGACTTCCTCATTTGGCATTTTTTTGTTTTCGCTTTTTCTCGGTAATTCAGTGGTTAAGTAGTTTTTAAATCCAATTCTAGAGGAGTTATAATTTTTTGCTTCTTTATGTTTTTTAGGATGCTTATTACGAATCTGAGGTTTGCCACCTATAATTTTTTGTTGGAATTTTAGTTTTAGCCAAAAAAATATGAAAAAAAATGTCCGCCGGTGTTTTTTCTTATAACTCAAAAACTCAATTTTTAGTATAGCATTATTACATACCAAAATAATCAGAACAAAATTTCCTACAGCTTAGGTCTATACAACTTTTGAAGCACTGCTTGTTTCTGAGCTGACGAGCCGCCGTTGAAGCTAAGCGAGGTACGGCGATCTTGTCGCTTAATGTATAGATCTTAAAGTCCCAGCTGCCGTTGTCCAAATGTCACGGTGTGGTTCTGATGAACTTGAGGGCTCCATTATGGGGAAACTATATTTCGTGGTACAGTGATTGTTTCATTTATTGTTTATCCAAAATTTCTGACCAAATTTCCATGTGATTATATTTGGATTGATTAATTAATATTCATTTAAATGTATGTCCAAACAACTGAAACTTTACCTATTGGTCTCTCAACTAGTCCTCGGCAATGCCGGGCCAAACATTTTCTGCATGTGTTCGTGTAGCAGAGGAACTTTCTAACGCCATCTGTCACCTGAAGATGGCATTTCCAATTGTGCCAATTGATTTGATTTAGATTTTGTGTTTGAAAACTGTACCCTTCCATAAGTTTGTACTAGTGATATTGAAACATCCAGTTATTGTTACTTTCTGGGATGCGAAAAATTGTACTTTTGAGGAATATTAAAATTAAACCTTACAATAAAATGTTCTCTGTTCTTTTCTGTCTGTCTGCAATTTTGACCACTTAGCACTGATTACGCTTTTTCTAACTATTATTTTCCAGTAATACCACTAGATTGAAGCGCAAATTTTAGTATCATGCAATAAAGAAATTGTTTCGTGAGCATTCGATCCAAATTTTGGAATGGTTCAGAAATAGTTTATTCTTTATCCCATTGAAATATGCTGACATAAAATGATATCGGCGTATTTCGGTGAAAAAGCCACGAAATTATTTAATTTCGTACAGTAGTAATTAAGTGATGAAAAAAAGAAACTTTAAAATTGCTTTTAGACTGACATCGGTGGAACATGTTTGGAGAACCAGGACTGAACAGCATAAAATCTCCATTAAAAAAGGTGGCTACAAAAAAAAATCCGACATAACGTAATTTTTCTAACCTAATAAACTCTCTCCAAGAGGGATTAGAGTTTTTTTTTTTTTTCAATAGGATTCAAAGGAAGAATTGACTATCGTATTATTGTGAGGAAAAAAAGATTAAAAAAATAAGTTTAAAAAGATGAAGAGAGTAGCTAACTAAATTTAGTCTAGTGTCCAAAGTAGAAGTGAATGATGGCCCATTTCGTTTTCTAGTCAATCAGGTAGAGTTAATATTAGGAGTCAAATGTATAGGACATCGGAAACCGAAAGCAGAGATTGGTGCAATGTCCGGTAGACAACTTTCTCTCTACCTGGTTCTTGTTTTTGGACTCTAAAAAGGCAATACTTTTGTGATTGCTAAATGGATTGGCATGGCATTCAAAGGCAGAAGTGATCATATTGAAAATTATGCATAACTAGTTGATCCTGTGCAAAGCATCTGCGCTCTGTTATATGCATACCATGATTTTATTGACGCTTCTAGAACCAAACTGGCGATTCAGTGCTCCAAGGAAAAATAAGGCGCCAACTGGTATAAGCATAACAAAAAAAGCAGCCAATGTTCACAATAGTAATCTCCATTATGTTCATCTCAATTTGTGAAATGACAAGATTTTATCTTCGCTGACTTACTACGAGATTTTGACGTTGATCTGAACGTTCTATGGATCGTCTGTGGAAAATATTCGAGTTTAACCCTTTGGTCTGCCTCATCACAAGAGGGCGCTCTCCACCGTATTAGAATTAATCTGGAACTGTAGTTGAGAAGCGTCGATTGTATTGCTTGAGTATGCTTGAAGGAATGTAGTTCGTTTTGGGTCGATTTATCAGCCATAGTTATAGATGTTTTTTTTATTAAATATTATTTTTTTAAATTCAACTGCGTAGTTTTCATAAGTGTCAGTGTCGTTTCTAGTACCCTTAGAATTAGTATTAGCTTACTTTCGGTCTTTATTTCATCGTCTAACAAGGAGAGGTCACGACTTGGGAAATTCAATTCGTGATGAAACTTGGCATATTAGTAGCATATCATTAGGGTGTTCACCCATTACTCTAAAAAAGTGCAATGCACAGTTAATTCGGAGGAAATTGCCCTCAAACTTTGGGCACAACTTATATACTCTCTCGCACAAGCAATCACAATCTAATCTCACAAGAACTCTTCACAAGCAATTAGTGCTCTGATAGCTTAGATGTCAGCGCACTCGATTACCATTCGCTAGGTCCGCAGTTCGGTCCTGGTTGCCTTTTTTTTTCAATATTATTCCAAATTAAATTAAAAATTTAAAAAATATTTTAAATTAAAACTTTAATTATTTTTGTGCAGAAAATAACTTTCTTGACACCTTTCATTTTCATGAATAAGTTCTTCATCACTCACAATAATTTTTTCAGCCAGGATGGCCAAAGTATTTTGGAAAATTTCTTCACCCATCAACATTGCTTTATGAGAAATTGAAGCTGAAGATTCTGATGAAATTAAATTATTTTGAGCCAGTAAACCTTGATAATAAATAACAGCATCTTTTAATCTCAACTGTGACACTTCACTGTATAGTGATTCTTGTGTGGTTCCATCTTCAACCTCCGACACACTAGCAGTATTATAATTCATAGACATTTTCACTTTAGAATATTTTAACTCTCTGTATTATGCTAATTTAATCAAAAAGCAATGCGAAACACTTCAAAATCCAAGGTGAATAACCTCGTTTCTTCAGGGCTTCTAAAGGAATAGAAGTAAAAGCACTGTCGAAGAATTTCATACAATAATGAGTAAAGCCATTTATCCATTGGTCCCTTTTCAATTATTGAAATTTCGGACCATCTGCCTACGCATTTAATAGATTAACAGCTGCTCTCTGTTATTTTTATTCCATCATTAAAATATTGGACCATCTGCATATGTATTCAATATATTAACATCTGCTCTCTACTGTTTCCAAGATAAAATAAGAGCGAAGAATTTGTGAATATAAAAACCCAATAATTTAAAACTTTCAATGAATTTAGAATGAGAATTTTAAGTATAGTTAATAATTATCACCATTAAAGATGTTATAGTTATTTTACCGTTTATATATTATTTTTATTATTATTTTATCTGTAATTCAAGTATCATATAAAAAAGTTATTTTCTGCATAAAAATAATTAAAGTTTTGATTTAAAATATTTTTCAAATTTTTAATTTAATTTGTAATAATTTTGAAAAAAAAATAAAAATAAAGAAACCTCAGCCAGGACCGAACTGCGGACCTTCCGAATGATAAGCGAACACGCTGACATCTGAGCACTGATTTCTCGAGAAGAGTTACTGGTATATAAGTTGTGCCCAAATTTTGACGGCCATTTCCTCCGAATTGGCTGGCCATTGCACTTTTTTAGATTGATGGGTGAACACCCTAATGGTATGCTACTAATATGCCAAGTTTCATCCCTAATTGATTTCCTAAGTCGTGCCCTCTCCTTGTAAGCCCATCTGCTTCATTTCTAACTGATTTCTTTTAATTAATTTCATCCAAAGTTTCATTAAGAAATATTGTGAATTATTATCTTAAACTCATTTTTTTAGAAAAGTTATTTTACACCAGAACTAATATAGTAACGGGCTATGACTACGAAATTATGCCTAGCATGGAGGAGGCTACCGGTTTTGTTTCGTAAAGAAACAGATAGTTGTCATCGACAGAAGAAATATCCTCCTTTCTGTGCCACGTATCTTAGCGTTTTATATAGAGAGAGATTGTTGTACGCATTTCTAATGAATGTTTCGATCATTTAACGAGCGAAACTCGCAATACTCACTTAAATTTTTAAATTTAAAAGAGTTCAACTATGTAGTTCTTTCCAGCATTTTTTGAATTATATTTTCGACGCCAATGTAATCTAATAAAATCAAAAAGAACAATACTTTGATAAAGTATCTTTACTTGTACTTTTTGCTCTAGTCTACTAAAAACATTTCTTTACTGGTAAGTGCTGGTTAATTTTTAATGAATACAATGCATTAGTTTTTAGACTTCGTTATTTTAATATGAGTGTTATTTTGTTTCAGAACCTAAACCCTTTTATTTAAATCCATTGCCCCATGTTTATTTTTGAAAGCTGGATTCATTTTATGTACAGATATACGTTTACCTTTTATTTGTATATCATCTAAAGCCTTTAAACGAGATAGTATCTAATGCTTCCATCCATAACTCTGGCATGACCCATATCCCATGAGTAAATTCATGGGCCATCTATTCAACTGGACTTGCTGTTTCCTGACAGAAGTTATATGGCACGTGACATATGGCACAACATATTCATTCCTGAGCCTCATAGCCATGACTAGTTAACCTCTTCGGACCACGGCTCACCCTTCTCCCCAACAAACCAGGAGGGTTGGAAGTCTAAGGTTTTAAATTGTAACCACCCAACCTCTCGTTTCGTGTAACGACAGCTATTCATCGACCAGCAAAAGAGACCAGACGATGCGCCATTTCGGAAGTCGTAATATTCCATTAGCGTTCGCCAATGGGCGGCCCGATCTGACCTTTGCCGAAAGATTCCATTTTAGAACTTTGGAATTAAGAGTGCCAAATGTCGCACACCGCCGATGACCGCGAGGATGTTATTTCAGAAGTTCGGTGTTTACTTAATCGCCGGGCCCGAGGCGAAATGACCCATTTGAGCAGGATTTTAAATCCGCTGGGAATTAGAGGTGGAAAAGGGAATTCGCGCTCTCAGGAAAGATAATAGTAGTGTATCTAATCAGCTGCTGTTTGCCGGCAGCTGTATTGTAAATTTTTGAACGACAGTTGGTTTCTTCTGTAGTCACAAGCGTAAACTGAAGAATGAAATCGATTGTATTCACAGCCGGATTATCAAATAGACAAAGTAGGTAACTGCTTAGAGGCCCCGCAATTTTGGGGGACCTCAGGGGTTGGTTTTTTTGCTATTTTCCCAGCGTAATTTAATTTTGTGCCTTCATTTGTTTTACAAAGGCCGAGTACTTGGACTTACTCAAATTAAAATCAAGTATCCTTTAACCTCCAGAACATTACTCATTTTCAAGTTGCTTGCAAATCTTTGTAGTCCTTTTATTTTGTAGTTGCATGACTGACTCAGAAGTTAACAGCCCTGGCAATCTTTGTATTAGAGTATTTAGACTGTTTTTAGAATTTTTTTTTTTATCATTTTGTATAAAATTACTTTTAAATTTAAATTAAAAATTTTATTTTGTTCGCGAGACAGTCAACTCTTTTAAAGATGACCCGCAATTAAATTTTTTGTTGTTTCAATTTGTCGTAATATTTGTTAGATAAAAACTGTTTATATAAAAATTAAATTAAAATCAGTAAAAAAAAATCTAGTTTTTTAAGTTGGGAAAGTGAGAGGAGGATGCAAACTTGAATTAAGGGTCCCTACAGAATTTAATCCGCTCCTAAATGTGCTAATCCGTTATGTAGACAAATAATTAGTTAAGTTTGATTTCTACTGGTTTTTGACAACAATTTTGACTCTATATATCAGTTTTATTCATCCATAGCAAAACTTTCGTAATTGGAAAACAGTCTCTCCCCTCCCTTGTCTTTAACGGTCAAGATATATTGCAAAATAAAACTTTGGCAGTGTCCCTCAGCTTCTACAACCGCCAATTTATTTCGACAAGTTGCAAGCACATCTACAGGCTATTGTTACGAGCCGGAAGATCGCTTTCTCCTAATGTTAGTCTTATGATTGGAAAGAGACATTTACAGAGGTTTTTTGAATGCCTGGGGAAGTGTCAGCTAGTGACACCCCCGATCTTGGCGAAAAAAGGAAGGTTTCCGAAAATGCTAGAATTTTCTCGCTATCTCTATTAGGAGCGACGTTATGGAGATTCTTCTGGAATTTTCCTGTGACGTCACATCCTGACGGAATAGGGTATAAATACTCGGAGGTACTAAAGGATTGTGAATATCTTCGGAATGCGAAGAATCTCTTAGGCGTGCGAGTGTGTTTGAACATCTTTGGAGTTTTATCCGCAGAGCGGTATTGAAAGTGCTGTTGCTGTTATTATTAGTGAATTGCTGTCTGCTAGTGTTGCTAATTTGTGCAAGTACTGTTCTTTTTGTGATACCTGTGCTACGTGTTTTCCGGAATATTCGTCAATAAAGCGTCGTTCTCCATTATCCTGCTTGTTGGACTGTTTTCACCATACACACACCGGGCGATTTTTGTAACACTATTAATATTACGAACGAACAGCTAATCGTCGAAGCGGCTAGTTTATTTATGATTCATTACAAAAATTACGTGGAATCCGTAAAAATCTAAAAGTATTTTATGGACTCTCAGTTCAATCGAAATGACAACACATTCTGAAAACAGAATGTTTTATCCAATTTGATATTAGAGAAATTTAAATTTTGATGGATTAAAATATAATGATATAATTTTCGTTTGCTAAAACTTATTAAGATCAGAACTTGTTCGGATTTCATCATTTCTGGGTTATCTAGAATAATTACCGTTTTTATTTAGAAGAATGATGAATTAGAGTTTTTTCGATTTAACCCCATGTCATTAAATCCACAAAAACCTTTTGACATACTACTGCAGTCAATTAGAATTTGTAATTTACTGTTTCATGATAGAAACCTGTTATATCTCAACATCAATAAATCAACCGTAGGACCTATGAAAAGGTAAAATATTTTTTGATATTTATCATAGCGACTGAAAATTAAATAGTTTAAATTGACCACATCTCGAAATTATAGTTTTAGACTTAGTGACTTCTGCCTGAACGAAGATTCAGGTTATATTGCTATTTCAATCTGTATAAGAACGCAAAAGACAGCTGAGGTATTTAAGTTTCCCTACTTTTAATTAAATTTTTATTTCATTTTAGCTGCCTAAAACTAGGAATTATAAAAGAGCGATAGTGTCAGGGAAAGCTAGCTAATTTTGTAATTAAATTTTTAAATTTGGTTGTCTAACCCCTTTACTCCAGAGTACTTTTATATGTCTATAAATTCCCCCAACACACTTTTTCCACCAATGGTGCCCTATTACATTTTAAATTAATTCTTATTTGACTTAATTACATATTTGAATACCAAAAATTCTGTAATTCGAAGCCAGGCTCGTCATTTTATGCGAAAAAGTTAAATTACTGCGGAAAAAAATGAAATGAAAATAAAAAGCCCAAAGCACACACACATGCTTGGTAGTTTCATGCCAAACACTAAAATCCTTGTAATTTCCTAATTCGAATTTATTATAAATGTCTTTTATTAAGTCGCTTTTCTATAATCATATAAGTGGTCGGACAGCATCTGAGAGATGTTTGTAAATGTCGAATAAAATGTATGTTAGAATAAAACCAGAACCAGCCACATATATCATTGATTAATGCTAATATATTTTTCTATATTTAAAATTATTACACTGCCCTACAAAAGTTGAAGCAAACATGTTTTTTGAGGCTCACCATGAAATTATTGCAAATAAAGGTTAGAAATATGGTTTATGTGTAGGAAGATGGGCAACATTAATTAAATAATACGAAAGAAGTTTATGTCTCTCTATAAGAAACACGCACGTCTTTCTTATACACGGGCAGAAAATGAACGATAAAAGGGGAATGAATTTTTACAGATTGCACGTATGTTTGTAATTAAGTAGAACATAATAGTAAACTTCTATACTTCTTCGCACGGAAAGAGATAAACTGGAAAACCGAGAGAGTTGCAAGTTAATCGCACGTGTTACATAGATGGAATATACTGAACTAGAAAATCACTCATTATGGTATGACGGGTGCAAATTGCCTCTTCATTCGAGAGACTTCTCGTCAAATTTGACGTGTTTAAATAGATATATATGCGAGAGAAATGTTTAACATTGATTGAAAACAAATAAAATAAACATATGTTTTATGGCAGGAAATATTTTTTTATTTACATATTATTTGCATATTTTTTTATTCAGAAAACCTCTTGGTAAACAGCATTCAGTGTGAAGTACTTTTCGTTGCTTAACCATTTTTCTTGTACTTCAGATGCTTTCGTGTAAATTTTAACGTTGCCAAAAAATATTATCAAATGATATCATCACGGTTGCACTAAATAATCAGATGCACCGTGGCGTCCAAACTATATCACGCGCATTATATACCACTGACGTAATTTACTACTTTCTATTGAAAAACGGAAATTAATTTGAAATATATGATTAATATAATTTAAAATTTCTCGGGAAATACTGATCATAGCGAGATAAATTTTATATCAATCGATAGAAAGTTTTATTTCACTATTTTAGAGCTATTAAATTTGAAATTAGAACGACAATCACTCTTTTAAATTTAAAATTACTGAAATTTAGGTTCTCTAACACAGAAATAACGCTGTTTAACGTCTCGCAGTGCTATGGCTCGAGTTTTATTGTTGGTTGACGTCAGATTGTTACCGAGAGATCTGGGCTATTATATTAGTAACTAGAAAATCACCCGTCATGGTTTGACGGGTGCAAATTGCCTCTTCATTCGAGAGATTTCCCTTCAAATTTGACGTGTTTAAATAGATATATATGCGAGAGAAATGTTTAACATTGATTGAAAACAAATACAATAAACATGTGTTTTATGACAGGAAATATTTTTTTTATTTATATATTTCTTTATTCAAAAAACCTCTTGGTAAGCAACATTCCGTGTGAAGTATTTTTCGTTGTTTAATAATTTTCCTTGTACTTCAGATGTCTTTGTGTAAATTTTAACGTGATTGGGAATCCTAGATCTTGAAAGTGCAACATAGAGCTGTCCATGTGAAAAGACAGGCTCATCGAAGTAAATTCCAACATGATCGAAAGTTTGTCCCTGCCATTTGTTGATAGTCATCGTGTAAGCTGGAATTAACGGGAACTGGCGGCGGTTGAGAACGAATGGTAGATTCACGTAAATGGTGGCTAATGTAATTCTTGGCAAGAAAGCAACATCGTCACTATTGCATTCAGATACAGTTTGGCGTCCAAACTATATCACGCGCATGATATACCACTGACGTAATTTATTACTTTCTATTAAAAAACGGAAATTAATATAAAATATAGGATTAATATAATTTAAAATTTCTCGGGAACTATTGATCATAGCGAGATAAATTTTATATCAATCGATAGAAAATTTTATTTCACTATTTTAGAGCTATTAAATTTGAAATTAGAACGACAATTACTCTTTTAAATTTAAAATGACTGAAATTTAGATTCTCTAACAAGGAAATAATGCTGTTTAACATCTCGCAGTGCTATGGCTCGAGTTTTATTGTTGGTGACGTCAGATCGTTACCAAGAGATATGGGCTATTATAGTAGTAATACATTTAATTTACTATATCTCAGTGGCGGCGATTGGGAGGCAAAAAATTTATAGACAATTAAGTACCTCGGAATATACGGGATAGACAAAAAAAATTAAAAAAAATGGTTACAAAATGAGCAACCTTTCCTGACACTGTTGTTTTCTTTATAATTCCTCTTTCTTTATAATTGTTTTCTTTATAATAGTTTTAGGCTGCTGACACTGCTATATCTGAGTGTGTACCTATGGTATAGCTGTATATAATAGAACATGATCGCTTATTTGAGAATAATGTCTTTGCGATTAAAAGAATTTTAACTAATATTTTTTTTAAATACTTTATTATCTAAAAGGGGGAATTGTTTGTATATTTAATAAAATAAATTTAAAATACAGCCACTTAATATATATAATTCAGATAAAGGGAATCTACTGCGTTAGATTCAGTGGATATTATCATGTATTCGTAATTATATATTACTAATATAATAGCCCAGATCTGTTTCTCGGAAACGCTCTGACGTCACTAACAATAAAATTCGCGCCATAGCACTGCTAGATGTTAAACAACATTATTTCATTGTTAGAGCACCTAAATTTCGATAATTTTAAATTTAAAAGAGTAATTGTCGTTCTATTTTCAAATTCAATAGCTCTGAAATAGTGAAATAAAATTTGATATCGATTGATATAAAATTTATCTCTCTGTGATCAATAGTTCCCAAGAAATTTTAAATTATATTAATCATATATTTCAAATTAATTTCCGTTTTTGAATAGAAAGTAGTAAATCACGGTAATGGTATATCATGCGCGTGATATACTTTGGACGTACGATGCATCTTATTATTTCTTGCAATCGTGATGATATAATTTGATAATAATTTGATAATTTTGATTAGACATCTGAAGTACAAGGAAAATTGTCAAACAACGAAAAATACTTCACACGGAATGTTGCTTACCAAGAGGTTTTTGAATAAAGAAATATGTAAATAAAAAAATATTTTCTGTCATAAAATATATGTTTGTTTTATTTGTTTTCAATCAATGTTAAATATTTCTCTCGCATATATATATTTATTTTTATATATATTTTCTTTAGAATGAAGAGGCAATTTGAACCCGTCATACTATGACGCGCGATTTTCTAGTTTTAAGATGTTTACGAAAAATGTTTTAATGAGAAAAGCCTGCTCCTTTAGATTGCGATGAACAGCAGATCTTAAGATTTTTTTTGACGCGAGGACTACTGATCACAAAACTACTAGTATGTTAAATTTCACAGTGAAGTTTCCTTAATATGGGATATATTTATTTCCTACCGCTAAGATAGACCATCATGTAGAACGGAAGTTTCCAACCTGTGGTACGCGAAAGTAATGCAGGCAATGGCGGAAAACACAAAGGATTAAAATTTAAAAAAAAAAAAAAGCTTTAGAATTTTGTTTTCTCAAGTTTTTAGCGTTAAAGCTATAAAATATTTGATAATTTTCACGAACTAGCATTCTCGGCCTATGCATATTTTATATATATAAAAAAAAACGCAGTAGGTTTGATGCAATTTTAGACATGAGATAATGTGTCTTCATTTGAACCTAATTTTATAAAGCGCAGCTCTATGAAACTCAGAGATCGCATTAAAATTGTCTTCCACTTAAATAACCTGGCGTGCGAAAAATTAAACAACATTTCGGAAAATGCGAAAAATTTGAAAACTATGGCTCGTAATCAGTTGCAGAGAATCGTGGGACATACAATCGAGTATCATACACATTTTACAGTGAAGATTCGTTCACTAGGGCGGCGAATAGAAAGTGATGAAGACGGAAAGGGATTTCGAGTCATCCCGTTTCGCAGAAAGCTGATAACGAGATGAAACTTCCATCAAATGGTTGTGTTTGATGTGCATAATATTTACATGCATTTTCGTAAACATAGCACAAATATTCAGGGAGATATAAAGGTTTCTTTAAAAAATCCCAATTTTTCCCGCATGTTTTTTGCTTATGACATGCAGAGTTGTCATTCAAACTATACGAAACTTACCGAACACTTGACAATAGGATACAGAAGTACAGGGACGTGCCGAAGTTGGGGTGAGGAGGTGCGACATCCCCCCTGCCCAGATTTTTTCCCTAGTCGGCATTTTGGCCATCAGTCGGCAAATTTTGATGGAATAATTGAAGATAATATTTTATTCTGCACGCCGACGACGTTCGGACAAATATGCTTCAATTTTAAGGAAAGAATGTGAAATTTTATTACTGAAGTCGGTATTTTTGCGAAATATTTACTGCCACTTAGCTGAAATAATTTATTTATCGACAGGAAACGTATATACTGATTGTGATATCGGCAAAACTATGTTTGCTGCTGTGAGAAATTGTCGTTTCTGCTTCATGTAATACTCATATTCGTCAAAATCGACTTTTTACTTATATATATTTTTTTAAAGTTATTTTTATATTAATGATCAGATAGATCATAGTGCTGTTTTAAATATCTATGAGTTCTCTAGAATCGGCATATACCGGGTAATAAAAATAATGATGCTAAAGACAACAATTAAATAGAAATCAATTGCAAGAAAATTCGTAATCTTTACAAGGAAAGATGCCGACTCAAAAAAATCAGCATGGAAATCTTTTTAATATATCAAACGTTATTTTCAATATACAAAAGTCATTTTTATTGCCTACAGACTATAGCAACCTTTCGAACTGTATATATTAGGCTTGATGCACGAAAATAAGAAAAATCGAACGAATCTTCGGTAATTAAACTTTATTCTGAAAGTGACACAAATAACGAGGCTGCACAGATTGAAAACAAATTACGGATGCAATGAAAATTTTCAACCTGGAAGTACCAGAAGAAGGTCGCATAGCACGCGTGTCTCAACCAGTGGTGTTGCAATGGAAGGCAAAGGGGTATTGATATCCTGGAAAAGAGTCTTGGAAGAATGCTTATAAATGTTTTTAATGATAGAAAATAAAAAATGCCATTTCCCTTTGACTATTTTCCTCAGATTCTTATAAAAATTACCCAGGTATTTTATTTAATTTCTGGAAATTCAAAGGATTCTATTTACAGTGGCGCTTGGCTAATTGAAACGTTTTAAACTCAAATTTGTCAGTAATTCAAATTTTTTTCCTCTGGTCCCTTGAATTCCCCATTAAAATAGCGTTACGATATTGTCTATAATTCGAATAAATTTTGGTTAATTCGATGTCGGAACTAAAAATTGTAATCATTATTCAATTATGTCCCTACGTTGTGTCTTCAGTGATCATAAGAGAATAATTTTCACAGCCCTTCATTCCCTTAAAAGGGTAGAAAGGTTTGTGTATGAACAAACGAAAGAAACAAGTGTTTTTTTCAAGCGATTGGAGAGAGCAAAAATTTAATTATTCAAACACAATTCACTATTCCATCAAATTTCAATTTTTTTCCCCTTCACATTAAATTTTCCTATTATCACATATGAAATGTTTAGAATCTGACCCTGCCGAATCAGTATAGCAGTGAAACCAAAATTTTGGCATACTTATGGCAGTAATTTTCTTGTATGTTATTTCTAAGTTTAATATTTGCACAAGAATTTTACTATACTTGTTGTGCACTTTAGTGCTGTATAACTTTTGAAACGAAATTTTTGGGGAAACTTGAATTGCTTTATAAATAGAGTAAGTTTTGTCTTTGTAGAATTAGTTGCTCTCAAACAAAATCTTAAAATGTGATTTTGAGAAGATTATTTTTCAATTAACTTTCTTTGACATGTAACAACATCTTCAAGAAGAACTTCAATTTAAAATTAGATAGAACGAAATAACAATAAAAGAAATAAGATTAAATAGTGAAGTGTATCTTATTCTACTACATTTACAGTGAATTTATTCAAATAAAACATTTTTCCTAATTAAGTAACAATTCCTGTTAACTGCACTTTCATTCACTTGTGCATTACTGTAAAAATTAATTTTCAATGTGGCATTACCTTGATTTTATCATCATCATTATTATTAATTATCTCTATATCAGCAAGCATAATAGTGAAATTCATTCGGATATGAGGATGATATCCGAAAATGAAGAAAAAATAGCTGTTAGCATTAACAGTTAATGTAGACTTTTATTTTGGAAGTCTGTTTTCAGCTGTCTCATTTTTAGTTTCTAATATAATTTGAAATTTTAATTTTCATTATTAATATATTAAGATAAAAAGAAACGTTTTGCGGGCATATTTAAAAATTGAGTTTCAAATTAGTTACACTTAGACACGTCTTTCAACCCAATAAAATCCAGAATGATATTTTTTATTTTAAATTCTTTCTACCAAATATGTTTATGTGTGCTGAGATAAAAGAGAAAACACACTAAACACAAAATAATTGAACTTAACCCTTTGAGGACGACTGTCACGCGAGTATGCCAGCTACTTGGTATAGTCTCTCCTGACTGTCACAAATACATGCCTGCTCTTGTGGCTTTTAGCTACCGACTGACTCATCGGCGTGACACCAGCTTTAGTGCAATTAGGCTTAACTAGAAAAGGACCTCAGCAGCCACGCGCGTTGAGTAACGAGGGCCAGATCGAACCACACGTTTTCCATGCAGCCGTCCTCAAAGGGTTAAGGAAGTTGGCACTTCATTTGACCTTTCACATTATGCTAGATATTTTAAATTATGAGACGTATCTTTACAAGGAAATTATCAATATTATTATCACAGTACATGTCAAAAAAAAAAGTTAAAAACATAGTATATGCACCAGGCAAGTTTCGATTTACTTTTTTGTTTTTGTTTCATTAGTTTTCCTTTCCCACGAGAAATTTTTCGAATAATAATTTTTTATATACTTATCTCAGTAATTACAACGCTTTCTAATAATCACAGAAAATTGCATTTTAATTCGTAAAATCTCTTTTTGACTGTACTATATTAGAGAAAGAATTTCAAAATTTTTCGTGCTCTATGGAAATATTATACATAATGATACTCTCGTTAAAACTTTGTCTCTGTACACTGAATGTAGTGAAATAAAATGTAAATGTAAATGCATCACCAATTATTGATAGAATAATTAGAAAGCTTACTGTTATTCACGAGCAAATTTATTCTATATTTTGAGTTTTTGAAACTTTTTTTTTCATTTCCATAAAGAGAAATATTTAGTTAAATGAATCGATAAATAGCGGAATCTTATTGAGAATTTTTTCCAGAAGAATAAGATTGTTTACATGTTGAATTGTAATTACTTCTAAATTCATCCTTGCTTTTTTGTAAATATTTCAAAAGTAGCATTTACATTATGAAGTGTTCTACCTTCAAGTCTCTAAGCTGTTTGTCTCGTTCTGAACCTTTCGAAAGATAATTCAGTATATTGACGATGGTTTTTCACCGTACTCAAATGAACATGAATGATAAACATTTGGATTAATTAATGTTGCTCTTTTTTTTAAAAAGACATGGTGAAATACACTGTGCATTCGCGATGTTGTAAACAAATGGCCTCAATTAAAGCCGTAAGATAAAGTTCAGATTTTATTGCTTTAAAGAAAAGTTCCAAAAGATTAATCCTTTTTATAAAAATAATTTTATCTTGATATAAATTTATTTTTGTATTCATTTTCATTCATGAAATTTGTTTTATTTATGTATTATTAATTCTTTATCCTGTTCTATCGCTATTTTCTAAGCTGGTTGATCATTTATGGTAGAACTATAAATATTGCATGCAATCTCACATCCCCTCCCAGAAGTGAGATATTCGCCACGTTCCTGCAGGAGTATTGTTTTAAAATTTGAAGTAAATACATTGAATATTAGAGGAAATATGAGTATTTGTACTAAATAATTTTTTACTGCGCGTGTGCGAGACATAGCGTACTTTTTCTTTCACAGCTTCAAATAGGGTAACTTATATAAAAATTCCAGTTCAATATCATTAAGATTTTAAAAGATATCGACGTTGCACACACAATTAGCAAAATTTCTGCTTCTCTCTAAGGAGTGGCGTACCTACATAAAGTGGCGCCCAGGGTAAATTCCAAAACTGCGCCCCTCCTCTTTTTCTTTTGAAATGTAATCCTCATTTTCTTTTTGGAAACTTTATACCGGGGAGGGCAAATTCCGTCCGCGTAGTAACATATTCCTGAGGATAAAAGTACTTTAACATTTTTTCATATATTTTCTTGATGATATAAACATATACAAAGACAACACACCTATTTATAAATAATTTACAAAAGATTTATCAAATTACGTCTCAAAGTATCGACAGGAATAATTTACAAAACGCAAGTCGCCATCATAAGTTTTCAGATAAGAATGTTTCCTTTTCTTCTTCTTCTTTTTACTTTCTCGTATACGAAGTATACAAAGAGAAAGTATTGTAATCGTCAAAGAATTCGAACTCGAGATTTTGACGGATCTCCACGTTTTAGACCTCCCTGAGTCCGAAAAACACAATTTAGGTAGATTCCTTATAGGAACTCTACCTATTGCAATGGTTCTCATGACACGACTTTCGGAACATTTTTGCATATCTTCACCGATCATGACCCCTAGAACCCAAAACCACCCTTCGTTAAAAAGTTTATATATATATATATATATATATATATATGTATAACGCTTTTTCCCATGTTATCTTGTGAACACGATAACTGGAGTAATTTTGATGTAACTTTAACCAGCTTGGGATATGTTGTAAGGATAGTGAAAATCTCGGTCGAGTTCGTAGATGGGCTATCCAGCTCAAAGGGGGTGGAAATGGTGGGGGGTGGAAATTTTAATTTTCCCATAATTTCTTTATAAATGAAAATAGAAAGAAAATTCAAATTAGGCGAATTATTGCCTTTTCATAACGAACAATTTTTGAATTTAAACTTTTTCGATAGCTACAATTCCTTAGAAGTTATGAGCTGAAAAGTGACTTTCCCACCCTTCCCCTCCTCTCCCCCTAACTTAAAATACGTTGTAACCTAAGCATGTTACACCTTGTTGGAAAGCTCTCGTCATTTCCAGTTTCTTCCACCCTCTTTCATTCTTGTAGCTCCAATACTTATGAGAATAGAGGGCAAAATGTTCTTTTCCTTATTATTAGTAGTAGAGAAGTATATTTATAACGCTTTGGCCCGTGTTATTTCGTAAACACGATAACTAGAGGAATTTTGATTAGATTTTAACTGGCGACGTATTGTAAGGACGGTGAAAATCTCGGCCGAGTTCGCAGATGGGCTAACCAGTTCAAAGGGGGTGGAAACGGTGTTGGACTGAAAATTGCATATTCCCATAATTCCCTTACGATTCAAGATCGAAAGAAAATTCAAATTAGGCGAATTATTGCCTTATCACAACAAACAACTTTTGTATTAAAACTTTTTTGATAGTCACAATTTCTTAGAAGTTATGAGCTAAAAAGCCATTTTCAATCCCCTCCTCAACTTATCATTTCCCCATAGCTCTGTTACGACTAAAGATAGAAAAAAATTTTTAATTAAGCGAATTATCACCTTATGATAACTAACAACTTTTAAACTAAAAGCTTTTTGTCTGCTAGAATTGCTTATAAGTTATGAGCTGAAAAGCGATATTCAATCCCCAATTTATCATTTCCCCATGGCTTCGTTAAGATTGAAGATAAAAAGAAAATTTCAATTAGTCGAATTATCACCTTATCACAAAAAACTACTTTTATATTGAAAAATTTTGACAGCAAGAATTACTTAGAAGTTATGAGTTCCCATCAACCGCATTCACTTTCACTTTTTATACGGTATAATATATAATTAATTTATGACTAATTAATTTATAGTTAATATCTTTGTTAAAGTTTGTAAATTATAACTGTTAATTGATGTACCTGGCTTTGCTCCGGATTAAAATGTTTTCTTGTTTAATATTTTCAATGTAAAAATTACTATTGTATAAATATTATAATACACAAATTCCTTTTCTGATCTAAAACGCTTTCAATTAAAATGAGAATATCACTTGAACCAGACGATTTTTAAAAACATCCGTTTTCTTCATACGTTATTATTTGTTATATAGGTACTTCAAGTTTTGTTAACAATTACTAAAGTCAATGAAAGGGTTTAATGAATATTTTGAAACAATTAAATTAACTATTTAATTATTCATTAATTTAAAGCGTGAAAATAAATCAATAGCTGGTCCCGATATAAATTGTTAAATCGTCTACTTTTAAAATTTTCTTTTAGCATTCTTCCTTCTGGAAACAGTTATTTTTGATCAACAAGAATATTGTTACGAATTCAGTTTAAAATTAATAATTGAAAAAAATATTAAAATGAGAGAAACAAATTTATGGAAATGAAAGACATCGCGGAAAAACGCCTTACTTAATTTTTAATTAAGTGAAATTTTAAGCATCTTTTAGGCTTTGAAAAGTTGAAGGTGACCTTTCTCTTTTCTTAAATAAAAAGTGTGAAAAGTTTGATTGAAATAAGTCCAGTGGTTTAGGAGGAGATGTGG
This sequence comes from Araneus ventricosus, assembly GCA_013235015.1. NCBI lineage: Eukaryota > Metazoa > Arthropoda > Arachnida > Araneae > Araneidae > Araneus > Araneus ventricosus. The sequence goes on along the minus strand of BGPR01000191.1, from coordinate 82,912 downwards.
AACATACATACATAGCCACAGTGACTTTTATTTAAATTAATATAATTATTAGATAATTACAAGATAAAGATTGCTGGCATATAGTATGAGCCATGAAAAAGGTTTTAGTGAAGTTTTGTAACAATTAATTGTTAACTTTAATTAAGTAAATAGTTAATTTTAATTAATCAAATAATTTTAATACTTAATTTGATAATAGGTTTTTTGCCAGAATACTTTAATTTGATATTTAACTAAACATGGCGGGACCATGATTTGTTTAATAAAATCAATATAAAGTAGCTAAAAACGATAGATATTTAAATAAGAGTTTTCTTTATCCTTTTTACTATTGAAAAATATCTCCTTAACTTTAAAATTGTTTGGGATTTTCTGCCTGAGTATTTGGTTTTAACCGTCGATGGAGATTTAAATTTACTGTTCAAATTGGCTGCACTCATATCCTATGCTTTAAAAACACGTATTAAATTTGCCACACACAATGTTTAATAATTTTATTCTCTTATATATTAAGAATCTAGTGACTATTATCTCTGTAACCAGGGAGTTCTCTAAATGAGCCCATTTTAGTAGTATTTAAGTGTTTCCATGTCATGTGATTTTACCATATGACAAAGTAGTGTTCGCACAATTATATTGCAACCTAGATTATATAAATTAATTTTTAAATCTAGAGTCTTTCTTCATTCGTGTCAAGAGTCAATTTCTTGTTACTGTTTCAGATAGGCTGGCTTAATGTTATCTAGGAGATATTTGCACTGCTGAGATGTTTATTTCTTTATGACTCCTACCTGTTGAATGATTATGTGTTGAGATATAAAAAAATTGACCAATGTACTGACAGATAAATCTATCATAACTTTTTGGAATGAAAAATGGAATGATAAAACCTTGATATAGCAAAAAATTAAATGACATGAAAACAGAATCACAGCCTAAATATTGCAATGTGTAGAAACACTAAAGTCATTGTCTATGTCTGTATTGATCAATATGTAATATTTCATTACTTTTGTAACATTAACGTAAAGGAATCTACCTTTGCCTTCAAGCTTGCCGAAAAGGGATTTTTTGGAATTATGTCTGTGTGTGTGTTTGTCTGTGAACACGATAACTCGAAAACTATTAGAGCTAAGGGGATGAAATTTGGTATGTGGTCTTTAAACATAATTTGTAGGTTTCCATCAAATTTTGGACAAAATCCGTCTGCGGGAAGTCTGTCTGTATGTCCGAAGTCATGCGAACACTATAACTCAAAAACTTGAATAGCTAGATGGCTAAAATTTGGTACACAGTTTTATCGTCATGAATGTAGGTCCGTATAAAATTGTGGGCCAAATCCGTCAAAGGGTTGACTGTCTGTCGGTCTGTATAATCGCATCTCCAGCGGATCCGCTGTCTCCACGCGCGTGCGTACATAACGCAATCTTCTGTGCACGATATTTATTGACTCCTGCTTGGCGTTTTTGTTTTCATCCGATTCTCAATGTGCATGCGTACTTGGTAGCAATCTGTGCACGCGGAAAAATTGTCCTTGAGCTAAGAAAGAGTAGAAATCGGTACGCGTTTAATCGGAACGCATCTCTTTGAATTTGATTCTTTACCTAAATATTTTCTGATAGTCATTGGATCCTGGGTTACAATAGGTTCGAATTTTTTT
>BGPR01000191.1:53656-76516 GCA_013235015.1 Araneus ventricosus | reverse complement strand
CGCCGTGATTAAATATCCACCCAAAATAGTATTTTAGAATATGCTGTGGACTACTGATGGCTTAACTAATATCGTATTTACTCTTAAAATATCAACAAAATTAATTGCTGTGTAAAAGATAAAATATTCTTGTAGTATTAGATAATCATATATTTTTAATGTTATTCAGAATTTGGTTATTTTGTTGGGCTATTTTGCATGAACAATTTTATTCTGGGCTATTTTTGACAGGGTACTAGCAATACGTAACTGGAACGAAGCAGAATACTTGTTCTAAATTCATTCCAAATTTATTAGTAAGGGGCAAAAAACTGAAATGTAAAATTGCATCATAAGAAGGAAAAGATCTGATGCTGAAAAATGTCAGCGATATCGCAAGACAATTGAAAATATGGCGGGAAGTACATGATGGAGATGCATATTACAGGCTTGTAAAGATCATTGAGCAACCACAGTTTGCAAAACATACATGGAATGTCTACTAGTGTGTCATCGATGGTCTTCCGAGGACAAACAATTAGTGGCACAGGGCATCCCAGCAAACTTTCAACTGCCATCATCCACAAACTTATTGACCATTTCCATAAAATTCAAGTAACCCACCTTGCTGCAGGTATAGTTTTGCTTGCATTAGGATTACATAAAGTACAACTTAATAGACACCTGGAAACATTAAGAGAAAATCATGCAAACATGGGAATTTCTTTGTGGCATTTCACATAATTTTGAAATGCAAGCTTTGTATATTAATTTAAGTATATATATTTCTTAAATGTTATTCAGAACTTGATTTTGTCAGGGCTATTTTGACGAGTCAAGTTTCTTTGCACCAACCAACTGGGATAATCTCGGACTTTATACACAATTCTAGCAATAATAAATATTTTGTGACGGCATGATCCATAATGTCTTCTTATAAAACATGTATAAAAAAGAACCCGAGGTATAACAATACTTAGAAGAAATTCTTTTTAATTTGTTCCGAAACTACCACTTTAGTTCAAAACATCTTGCATTATTGTACCCACTTTTCTGATAACATATTTACGAATTAGGCATAATTTCAAAATACAGTCCTTTTAGATAGCTTATTTTAATAACTGTTTTTCATAAATATTAGAATATGAAGGCACAAAACAATAGAAAACATATCCAACAATAAAAATTTCTGTTCTACTTAAAAATACTAGACAGGAACACGCTCTAATTAATCCAGTTCTTTGGATAATATTGCTTGGAAAGAGCTGAATGAGAAAAAAAATAATAATAATAAATACATGTGTTTTAGTTTGACATTTATTAGTTGTTTGTGCAAATACATAAGTACCTAATTTTGACCTTGCAGTTATTCTAATTTTAAAGAAAAGGAATGAAGACGGATACGACAGTAGATATATTTATTGACAAAAATCAAAATTTTCCGATTACATAAATAGCACATAATATAGTATGTTAGTTTATAGTATAAACAACTTTGAAAAGACTGGCAAATTGGCACAAAAGACTCCTCAATTTTCCTACAGCAATCTAAATTATTTTTAAAAAATCTTCTTGAACTAAAAGCAATTTATGTGAAATGGGAGAAGAAATAAATTGCATTCAAAGAATAAAGTTAATAAACAATTATTCAAACTTTTCTTCTATTTAAAATTTTTATTGCTGTGCTAAGTGATGTTTCAAAAACTGATATGGAAAGCATCTTGTAAAAACATAAAAAAAAAACTAAAATAGTTACTATTTTAATGATATTTTAGCACATTTTAAGTATACAATCATCCAAAAACCTTGAAAATCAAATACAGTTGCTACATTTATTATTTGGAAATAGAAGTTTAGTCTACTGAAAAAATTTATTTAGCAAATTTAATAAAAAACTACATATGCCACATTGGTAATACTATGATTAATTCTTCAACTGGACTAGATACCACCTAGAATAAATTACAACTGCCAAACAATATACAAATAATTCTCTTATCAACGACACTGGTTCTTTAAAATAATTTATCAAACTTAGAAAAAAACGTATCCCCAATAGAAACTTAACCAACCAATTTCAATAACACTCACAAATCTATACACATTTATTATAGGATGATAATTTTAATTTCCAGTTGAAAAATTGACAGTATTGAACACAATTTAAATATGTACATTTAATGGTTTTTAATTTCTTTTATTATTTTTTTTTACAAAAATAAAATATATTTACAAAATTTACATCAGTAATAAGATCTTCCAACTCAATCCTCCAGTTAGAAAAGAAATCCCTCAAAAATATCAGTAAATTTGCACCAAGTTCCATATTTAAACTTTTTGCATACTTGTGAGCACTTGGAGGTCAAAGGTAATTTCTATTGCTATTTTTTACTTTTTGCAAGCTTTACCAATCTTTCCCTTTAAACAGTACAAGTTTTAAACACTTGAGAGTTCTCATACAATTGGAAGAATTTTTTAACAGTTAAGCTTAAAATCTAGCGATTAAAACCAACCATTGGGCTTAAATATGAGCACTTTCATTACCATCCAAAAGAGAAATGCAGCTTCATATATGAAGCAAATCATTCATTATTTTTTACTATGTACATATAAAATTTCTTCTCCCACAGATTATATACAGAAGAAATTTTATGCACCAGCAAAAGACTAGTAACATACTTTTAAAGCAAACATGAGGTACAATGTAAAAATAACATTAAAAGAATTACAAAAAAAAAAAAAAAAATAGGATAAAACAATAACGGAAAAAAAAAAGGAGCATTTCCTTAAATGAAAACCTATTTCTTGCTCATTATTTTCTGAAATTCTTCAGAAACATACGACACTTCTTCAAGCATCTAAAATTTCGAAAGGAAGAAATACCAATTCATAGTTTACATCCCATATTAATAACAAATTTTATTCTGGAATGTAATTCTATTATAAACAAAATTATATATTAAGAATCATATCTAAATATTCAAATATCAACAACTTAATCACTTCACATGTCTGTGTATCACACATTCTGAATCTTTAAATACTCCAAAATTGATTCCTTTACACATAATTATTCAACAAAAAAATTGTGTGGTATTCATAAACATCCAAAACATTCTATGCACTCTTAATTGATGCATCAACACATTCTCAAAACAGGTGTTATTTAATTAGACAGATAAAACAATAAAACATAGGAGGAAATTCACAGGTTAATTATTTTTACAATAGCTTTTTTCCATCTAAAATTACATTTTTCCCCCTCAAATATCTTTGTATGCAAATGTGGACTAAAATTAACGGATAGCATATACATAAATATTCCTTCCCCTTTGTTTAAAAGCAAAAAATCATGGATTTTTTTTCATTGGTAATCTATACAACGCTTTCTCGGTTTAATATGTTATTCATGCAGGAAATGCCGCTTTTCATTTCATCGTTCAACCTGAAAATCCCCAAGATTTATACTATACACTTGAACATATAAAATATCTAGAATAATTTGACAGACAAACAAATTTACATAGTAAGGACAATCACATTTCAAGTTATACAATGTTAAAAAAATTTTAAGGCATACCATGGCATTATTTTTAAGTAAACTCATCAGCAAAGATTGGAGACAACATTTTTCATATGCAGAAAAAAGCAACCTTCAAAATCCATATTGAATAAAACATCTTACCATGGCATACATATTTTATCAATCTTATTACAAATTCCATTAACATGGCATTTTCATATCATTAAATTGCTTTTAAATATCCCAATAATACAAATACATATTTACAACCATGCAACATTTTAAATAATACTGTAAGTTAATTCATAAAAAAAATACAAAGAAAAACATTTTTTGCATACTGAAGTATTTGGTGTACATGAATTTATTTTAATACAACTATACATCATAATAGTTATAATGGAATTTTGCTCTATTAGTTCATAAAATTCAACAAAGTGAAAGTTAACAATTTAATATATACTTTTAAAGATTAGAGATGTTAAATACATTTGGCTTAAAAACTGCAATTTTAACAAAGTCTATAACAAAATATATGTTTTGTTATACACACATTATAGGATATTCAACAGCAATAAATTAATAATAAGCTATACAAAACTAGTGCAATCACATCTTTCACAGAACATAATAAATGAAAAATAATAAAAAAAAACAGAAAATGCTTGTTAAACTAAAAAAATAAATAACATAAACATCACACAAGTACATAGGAGTTTAAATACAACATTCTTAACAAATATCAGCTACTTGTTGCAGATGAAAATTAAAAATATATACACATGACTTAGGCTGTTTTTATAGCACCATGTAATAATAATAAAAAGTTAATGCCGTTATGGCACTCAAACAATGATTTTAATAAAAAATGACATTTCCAGATTTGAATTTAAAGTTTCTTTTAAAGGAGAGGTGAAAAAACCCACATAAAATAATTAATATTATTGGTTTAAATTTAGATAGCAAAAATGTTCATTGTATATCTGACATACAATACCAACTCAACAGTGTCAATTTCTGCTTTTACAAAGAAATCCCAAGAGATGAAATAAGAAAATTTTAGAATGTTGAATGTTAATGAATTTATGCAATCCATTTGTACATGGAAATGAAGTGAATATTTTAATGTAAATTCTCTTAAATGTTTCTGGATATATTTAAAAAAAATAAAAGCTGTATGTTTTGAGAAGAAAATGCAATTTAATTTAACATGCTTGATGACTGCTTGTGTACTTAAGAAGAAATCATAAAATTCATGGTGCTATCTAGAAATTACAGCCATTTTAGTCAAGGGCAGCTAACTGTGAATAGAAACAATCTTTAAATATTTCATTAAATCAAAAGTTACTCTAAATATAATTTCCTCTATTTTTTAAAAATGAAACTGAGATTCAAAAAGTATGAAGGTTATCGATTTGAATTTTTTTTAAAAATACATATTGTCATATAAGAGGTGGCAACAGCTATGGACTAAAAATAAAGTCTAAACATATGCTTTCATGATGAAAAGAGTAAACTGAATGATGAATGAAAACAAATAAATACAGAAATGAAAAAGAATAAATCACAGTTTACCCCCAAACCTTATTAACAACCAAAACAAATATTAGCCCAAAGAAATCCCAAAATACATAAATATTTGAAATAAGAAACAAATCTAAATGTCAAAAACTTCTTTAAAATTTTTGTTTAGAAAAATAAACAACCAACAGTGCAAGATGATCAATAGTTTTATATATAAAAGTATCAATTCTGTTGGAAATTTTATAAAAAGCATTCAATTTATTAAAAACAAAGTTGCACATATTCAAAACTTGCAAGTTAAACAAGAGAACATAACTCAACAACATCAAAACAATTCAATTCTTAAAACTAAAGTTTAGAGACTGATATCCAATTGCAGTTTAACCACAGTCCTTAAGAAAGATGCAGTTCTTATATTGCCAAGAATATCATAAAGTATATAATCACACAGCAAGAAAATATACTGAAAAAGACAATACTAAGAGATAAGATTATACCTGTAGAAGTACTTACAACAATTTTAGGCCTATTATAAGGGATAACTCTCAAAACAATACATTTTATTATTTCTTTACAAATTCAATAGTCTACATAGAAACTCTAGTTTCTTATACATAACTAGGCCTCTTTCAAAGTCACATCACAATTTTTTTATTTACAACCTGTGATCCATAGATACTTTTTCACTTCTGACATAAGCAAAATCAAATTATTCCAGTCGATATGAGCCTAGCAGTTAAATACAATATACTCACTCACATACTGAAAAGTACTAAAACATAGCATTATACAAATTTTTGGTGCTGAATTCTGTACATTGAGAACCTGTAATTCACAAAAAGGTCTGAACAGAGCTGCAAGTTTTCTTCTCAAGAAAAGATACAAAATGACACACATTGAAGGAAAAGGGAGCTTCAAGGAAATATATAACTGGGCACAGAAGGAACATGAAAGAAATCTTTGATTTCTTTATCATACAGTTCTGAAAAAAAAAAGGGGAAATATTAAAACAATATGTAAACATCATATGAATTTATAAAAATACAATATATATATATAAAACATTCTTCATATCCTTTAAGACCGGAAATATTTTCTTCTTTAAATTAAATTTTTTTTTTAATTCGCAGGTAGTCTTAGATCTTACTAATACTGTAAAAAATTTAGCACCTCCATCAAATGCAGGAGTGCACCCATACAATCGTGCGGGTTAGGCATTTTCTGTGTAAACAGGAACCCGTACGATCATTTGGGTTAGGTGTTATCTATGTAAGCACTAGACAATTTTCTTTCATCTTTTCTTTTTTTCTTGTGTAAATGTTACCTCATTCTAGACATCTTAATAGAAGATATACGTTTAAAATTTTAATAAAAATGAAGACGGAAATAGTTTTTTTTTTTGTTCAACACAAAACCAAGTTACATGAACAAAACTCTTTGCTTCTGTACAGTGGAACCGAGAGCTAAAAAGCAGCATCTTCTCAGAATGTCCGCAGGCTCCCTTCAATTTACTTTCGCCTATTCTTTGGATCTCCCCTATTTCCTTGAGCAATATGTATTGCGTATAGATTTGTTCTGGATATTGAATGTATTCAAGTAGGGACCATGCAGCATTTTGTAGGATAATGTAGGTCTGGAGGAGTATTCCCAGATGTACTTTTTGCTGAAAGTGTAAATTTGGCTTGAACCTAGTTTTTTTTTATTTTTTTTTATCAGAATGGAATAATTATGAACATGTGTAAATGTATACATTATAAAATATTCTTACTTCCCCTCTAATAAACCAAGGAGAAGGATAAGATTTCACTGATAGAAAATGGGTAAAGAGGCTTGCTTTGTTAGGAAGCTCTCAAAGTGATTACTACGGAAAAGCTTGTCACATTTAAGTGAAGATAAAAGGAAAATCCTTCTATTGCAACCACAGAGAAGTACCTTCTTTTGAGGCACTTGAAGAAAAGGAGCCAAGTGATTAATTTTATGCTCCAGGTATAACACAGAAATAACAAATGGCAATAAAGTCATGGGAAGGTCGCAAGGAATACTGAAGACCATTGAGGGACCGTAGGACATATGCGTCCCACCCTCTTGTGTAAAAGCTAAAAGCAGAAAAAATTCTTTATATGTAATACATATATTTATTGTCATGTGATAGGATATCATCCATGTATTTTTTAAGCTAAATTTTTAAAAAATATTCTCTTGAGATCTCGTGACCATTTTAATGGGCATTCATGTTTTATTTACAAAAGAGTTTCTTTCCATTAACCGCTTAACTTAACAGCCCGAGAATACTTGTGCATCGAATTATAGAAATTTTAGTCTTATAAACTAAAATTGAATCATTAATTAGCTTTATAATTTGACACAAAAAATATGTAGGATCCATAAACATCTTAAGTATCCTATGCCTTCTTAGATGAAGGAAAACGACAGCCCCTTTCCAAAACAGGAGGGGTCATCTTATTAGATAGCAAAGAAAACTATTCAGTTAAGTGGTTAAAAGCCCTTAAATCCCACTGTCTAATGCATCGGATGGTCCCATGCTGTCAGCTATCAATTATGTATAATTACATTAGTTATACTAATTTATTTATTAATGACAGTAATTAATGTAAAAATATTAAATTACATAGAGTTATATAATCCTATCAGGAATATTAATCTCAATTTTTGTGAAAATTGGTCGAAAATTATACCTCTGAGTCTCAAGAGAATATAGTGCTACTTTGAGTGTTAACACAGAACCAGCACGATCATGTGGATAACAAATTATTACTCTTAACGAGCTTAAAAATTAACATATTTTCTATTTTTAATTTATTTCAACATTAAATTAACAATTGGTATCCAAGCAATTAAAAATGTATTAATAATTACCTAATTGCGACAGATAAGCAATTCAAATGTTTAGTGCGCATTTTGTTACCAACAGATACTACTGATGTTCTGGAAACCAGAACAGTTGTTTCTTTCCAGTATTTATTACATACAGAACGCCACTCCAAGTCCCCGTACCCGAAGTCATTACAGAAATTCTTACATACAGATATCCAACAAGTAGAAATGCTAGCTAGTGTCTAACCCACACGATCATAAGGGCTCGGTCTTAAAGGGATATAATAAAATCAAAATATAACAAATGAAAAATTGTTAAATGTTTGCAAATATGTATAGTTCTGGATTCATTTAATTTAAATAGACAGCGATCGAGTTTTGAAATTATGCAAGGGCTATTTTGATATGGATCTTGTAATTTGCGACTGTGATCAAACAACCTGAATAACACACCTTCCCCAATAAATTAAATTTACATCAGACTTGTATAAATCAGGGATGAGATTGGCAAAAAAGCAAAAAGACTGAAATCATACGCGAGCAAAAAAATCTGTACCATAATTTATACGCGAAAGAAGTAAAACATCAAAACATGCAACATGATGAAAATATTACACTATAATAATTAATAACTTATTTATAATTCAGTACGTAACAATAAGAAAAATATTAAATTATTATTAAATCATTCACATTAAAAGTTAACAAACAAGTTTAACACATCATCAGGGGCATCTTCAAATACAAAATTAGACATTAAAACATATTTACCACCTGTACATCACTGAGATGCAACATTCACCCAACAGAAGTCTGAGACGAATTATATTTAATAGCCTTTTGATAAAAGTTAGCTCAAAAAATAAATAAAAATAAGGACAAATAATTTCTTTTGCTTCATGCAATTGTGTAAAGTGTATTAGCTCTTCATAAATTATAATAATGTATCATATACCGAATTCTGTTTTATTTCTTTTATTTTTATACTTTTTTGCAAAAGTAACAGCACAATGATTTTGCACCTTATAAAGTGAGGGGGGTTGAGAAGTTGTACAGTTACAATGACAGATTCATTTAGCATTACTGCTATTTGAAACATTTCCTTAATTGTTAAATAAGTGGTTTTCTTTCGTTTTTTTATTTGTGTGGCTTTTGTTGGTAACAGATTTGGAGGGCTCCCATCTTTGACAGATTTCTCTTCACTAAAGGATGTGTTTACATCCTCTGAAAGTTTATTTTCAGTAGAAGCTAAAGTTTTAGCACAGTCTTCATTAGTATCTCTTTGTTTAATTACTGGCATATTTGTTGGGACTACATTATCTCTAGAATGCCTAGGTAAATCATCGATTTTATTTTTTATTTTGAGAAGATTTTTTTTATGTCTTATTCTCTGCTTTTTTGCTGCATTTGCACACAGCTTTTTAAGCTGCCTCTTTTGACAGAAGTTTTCTTTTTTTTTTTTACGTAGTTTATTTATTTTTATTTCTTCATCTTGGTACGCCATACAAGATGACCTTAAGTTTTCAACTAATTTTTTTTTTCAAAATGTTCATGCAAAAAAAATCTTTTTTTTTTTCGCAAAATATGCCACAGAAGTTTTGTTTTCTGCAAAAAGGTGGTACTTAATACTTTGAATGGCACTGAATGTTGGAATGTTCATCCTTGTAGAGCTTGCAGATATAATGTTGATTCGTCAGTAGAAGATGAATCAGCTAGTTTCCTAGCCAGTGGAGTTAAGCCGCACTATTGAGCATATTTTCCCAGAATTTTCTTTCGAAAACGTAAGATAGGAAAGTTTCTTTTCTTTGTGTAAAAGCAGAATTTTCGGAAGAAAAAGCAAATTTTTGTAGGTGAAAAAAAATCGGAAATCCGGGGAAGGGGAGGGGAAAAAAAAAAAAAACGGAATTTTGAGAAGAAAAAAAAGGAATTTCTCCAAAATAACAAAAAAGCGGAAATTCGCGAAAAAGCGGAAGAATCTCATCCCTGATAAATAACAGATTTTCAGTGCAACTGGGTGACAAATATGGGACCCTTCATCCCAAAAAGACAGCAGCCAGACCCCACCAGTATTGTAGAGAGAAGACCTGCAGTGATGTTCATAATGAATGGTTGAATGCAATGAGCATGTCATAATATGGGCCAATTTTGCAGAAAATTTATATCATGCAAAATAGTATTTAGCTGGTCTTAATGGCTTTTTGCTGTGTGTTCCAAGACAATCACCTTTTCCTGCATTAATATGTCATATTTTGGAACACATTCTCTTACTCCTTCTCAAACTGTTAGCCCACAGCTTAGTTAATTTATCTTTCGTGCACAAAATTAAGATTTCTCATACTATGTTTTCTCCATATGAAGATATGGCAATTAACTGGCTCCAAACAGAATCTTGATTTCTCTACGGGTATAACTTGATGCCACTTGGTGTTACTGCAACTGAGATGTTCATTCCACAAATTTCGTCTCGGCCTATATGTCTTACAATTAAAAGAACGCTAACAAAAGATCTGCATGCCTATAAACTAAGATGATGAAGATGATTTCACACAGTCTCTGTCGACACATCTCGTCCTATAGCTCAGAAAAGGTCCATTTGCAGATATAATACACCATGCCCCATATCTAGAATCATTGTCTCATTTGCAGATAAGTAACTTAGCCTCTTCTGTTTCAATGGGCTATTATGGACAAATAACTTGTGTTTTTGCACATATATAACCATGACCTGATATTCTGTCTTATCTAAAGAGTTTAGAGTCGATTCCAAAGGCAACAAATTACACTTTGAAACCCATCAAAAGATTTTACACTTGTCTTTATAATACACTAATGACCAAATGTTTAACAAGCAAATGATTCTGGTAAATCCTGACATTGAGTCATGGATTGAAATCGTTTTGCAAAAAGTATTCCAACAAACCTACTGTTAAGCAAAGCATAATCTGGCATTCCAAGTTTAGTGTTACAAAATTCATCTAGTGGGTATACATGAATGTAGCTTAAAAAGCAGGGGAAGAAAAAAAAAAAAGCTATATTTTACAAAGATTTCAGCACAACATTAAGCACAGGTAATAAAACTAAACAGCACTTATATAAATTAACAACTCAAATCACTAATAAATTTCAATCATAGCACCTCAATGTCTCAGTTGTGACATCACATAGTAATCTCTAGAAGGTTCTTGGTATTTCTAGCTCCTAGAAAATTTATGAATCACAATTCATAAATTTGCTAGAAGATTCCTTTTATCGCCAAAATTAGCACGTCCGGGAAACAACTTTACTACTTCATGACACTACGGACAGTTTTCTTGAAATCTAAAAATTACGCATTTTGAAGCCACAAGGTTGTTTTGCATAAAGAATTTTCTTCCAATGTCTTTCTTCCACTACATATGAATTCAGTAGATTTTAATTAAAATTCACATGATTGGTGAGAATAATATTGAAAAAATAGGGTGATATATTAATTTTTTTTAAGCAACATAGTTAAAGAATGAAAAAATTCATAATAAACTTACCTTCTTTTATTAAAAACTTAATTATGCCTAAGATCTGAATGATCACGTCTGAAAAACAAAACAAACTTTTAGAGAAATGGAGTAATACAAAATAATTAATTGGCATATTTCAATATGAAAAGATACTGCAATAATGTATTGAATAAAATTTCACTTATAATTCTACATATTTTTTTATACACAGAGATCTTTGTAGATCATAACAAATGGTTGTTTCTAAAACAGATGTATTAGATCTACATCAATATTCCTTACAAAAGTATCAATTAACACAAACAAAAAGAATACATTAAATCCGAGACAAGTTATGAAATGTAGATAAATACTGAACTAGCATTTCATAACTTTCTAAACTGAATTCTTAAAATTATTATAGCCAGCTATTTGTATATAGATAACATACTCATTTACCTACATGGATATATGTAAGCAGAGCGGAACATTAATGAATCCCCTTCTCCCCAAAGGAAATCAACAATACGTCATTGTTAAATGAGAAATAAATTAAGTTTCTATTTAATGAAAATACTTCAAACAGTAACAACACTTCTAAGTAAGTAATTAGTGTATCATATTTTCAACTGTCAACACATGGAATTTTTGAAAATTCAACTTGTTAATGAAGCAAATGAATAAAATGACCTGTCATTTTAAGTAATGAAGGCATTCCAGAAGCTATATTAGCATTGGTTTTAATACTTTTTACAACTCATTCTAGTACACAATGTTGCAGTGAAACAGATGTATGCTAACAACATACCATAAAAATTCTATGTCAAATAAAATAGCTTTTGGCACTTATAACCCTTTGCATTCCAGAAGACTCTCACTCACAACATGATTCGATGCTGCAATTCGAGAGGAGACTCTTGCTCACCACTTGGTTTGATGAGGAAATCTGATGCACAGCAATGACTATTTGTGTTCAATTTCTTTCAAGTGGATTCCTAAGCTCTTTGGGTACAATCTTATGAAGTGCAGAATGACATCCACTCAAGTGGAGATAAGATTTTCACAAATTAGTCCGTGATTGCAGACAGGACTGCGTTTTCCACCTTAGCCCTCGCCTGGCCAAGTCTGGAACTTTTGACCCAGCGTTTGAACAGCTCTCGCAATGTTTCTCCTCTATTGAGGAGTGGTTTTGTGTGTGTTGCACTGGAGATATCAGATTTCAGTTGGCTTGGCTCTTGACGATCAATCTTCAGAGATCAGTTCGAATTTAACAGTCGTGGCAAAATGATTAGGATATTCAAAATTTGAGCCTACACACATAGAATGTAGAAATGAAATAAGCTCAAGTGAAGATGAGTTGGATTTTACATTGTAGAAGAATGAAATTACATCTATACACAGAGCACTTGACGATCAAGAGAACAAGAGCAGCGATATGAAGTACGAGGTGCAAGAAGGTGAATCAGAATAATACACAGAGAATGTGACAGCAATAATGACACTGCAGAAGACCCACAATCAGACAGTTCCGAGTGGATTACTTGCACAGAATCCAAAGAAATACCGTGCAGAATACAATTTGTGGTCAGTGACACTCCTGCAGAGTCGTGCATACACTCAAGAACCATTCAATTTTTTAAAGCTGTTTTTTACTAATGATCTAATCAATAAAACAAACAATTATGCCAGAAAAGTTAGAAGGAAGGACACTATCATTGCACTTGATATGGTGAACTTGGTATGCGACTAACAAAGAAATGTGGGCATTCATTGGAGTTCTAATAAATATGGGACAATGCCGTTGGCAAACTTGCAAGAATATTAGTCAAGAAATAATGCGAGTTATATTCCTTTTTAGTCAAACAAATTTACAGGAGATAGATTCAGCCAGATCTTTTTGGACGATTCATCTGAAAACAATTATAAGGTGCATATCCAAGAACATGTTTACAGCTAGTAAGCTGCTTTCTTGATTATATAAATTCAAAATTCTTGAAATATTTTACACTGGGAGAACAGATTCGGGTGGATGAGTCCACTATCAAATTCAAAGGTCGGATTTCATTCATTACCTACAACCCAAACAAATTGGACATTAAAGTTTACACATTGGCAGACTCAAATACAGACTATGTTTGTGATATTCTATTATGGAAGTTTGAAAACAGAGAAATTGACCTGACCTTCCGATATCAACGAGAATACTGTTGCAACTTTATACCAATGTTATATGATAAAATTCCTGGTGCTCAGGGAAACCATATGTTCAATGATCGGTATTACATGAGCTACATTCTTGGCACAAGAATTACACAAATTAAAATGCCATTTGACCGGGATGATCTTAACAAGTCGGAAATATTGGCCAAATGCTATTAAAAATTCTGCAAAAAAATCAACCGTAGCATGCCACTAAGGAAATACCTCGGTTCTAACATGGAAAGACGAGTGGATTGTCACGTTTCACCAATTGGGGCAGTGCAAGAATGACTCCTGTAAAAAGGATTTCACAAGATGGTGTAGAAATTACTGTCAAAAAGCCCAATGTTATAATAAATTATATATAACATATGGGCGGTGTTGATCGTGCAGATCAATATGCCTCAATCTACTGTTTTTAAAGGAAATCCTTGAAATGGTGACGTAAACCGTTTTTAAGGGGTTTAGAAATATGTTAGACCAATTCTCATATTCTTTATAAAACCATTACAAAGCAGACAAAAGAATAGCTGCTTAGTCACCTGCGGTATGTAAAAACCTTAATTGACCAACTGACTGGAGATTTTTGCAAGACACGTGATCGGGTTTCGACTTCAACCTCCATTATTGAAGACATCACACCGGATGGAAAGCTGCATATCATTTTAACAGGAGTTACGAAGAATTGCAAACTTTGCTATCACCGAAATGAGACCGGCAAATAACATCAGACAACATATTATTGTGATTACTTGTCCTGACAAACCGGTGATGCATCTTGGCAGTTGTTTTGTAAAATATCACACTAATCAACAGTGCAGATATTAATATTTAAGAAATTATCTTCTTAGATATATAAAGATAAATAAAATGTTAAAATACAAAAGTCGTATACATTAATTTGTATGTGCAATCGTTTTAACTTGGAGGCGAGAAATTCACGAAGAACACCTAGAAATGTCTCAAGTTGCTGGTTCGCCCGAGTGAAAAAGTTATTGAGTCCAAAGGGTTAAATTATAATTACGCTAAACAATTTTCTGTACCTATTTTGACTAGATAACAATGATTAGCTGTTAATGCATGTGAATAACTCTATAACAGGAAAAGTTCCAAAAACTACCAATTTAATACTCTGACATTTTTGTAACAATAACTGTTTACCATACTTGAATGGATAATGAAAATTAAATATCAATTCAATCCATTTTTATTTCATAACAGGCTGTTGGCATAAAAATGTGTTATATTTCAGATCTTGTGTCTAAAGTCCAATCTTTTACTGGTAATTCTAATTCTTGTCAGAACTGAACTATTTAGTGGGCAAAATCTGATCAAATTTAACTAAGGAAAGACCTAAACGGAAAAATATATTTGCAACTAAAATCCATAAGACACAATTAAATAGAGGATTCTTATGCCCACTGACCACTTTTTTAAAGCTAATAAGTCATTAACAGATTGGGAAAAGCAATACTCTTATATAAATACCAAGATCAAATGTTAAGGTTTAAATTAATTCAAGAATAAATTTTGAAATTCTAAATGCTGAGCAAGCATAGAAAATAAATTACCAAGTAAGTAATATGCTTTTTTTTTCATAAATTGAAATATCAACCAGAAATACAAAGTTATAAATGATTTACGGGTCATTCCATGTCAAATCCCCCCCCAAATAGGATTTGACACCCATGGTCACTGATTTTCATAAAACTTGGCATATTTTTGCTCTATATGAAATAGTTTAGGTTTTAAGTACAGCCTGTTAAATTTTTTCAAAATTTCACGTTTTTTATCGATTAGGTCTAGCAAGCGCAATTGGTTCTTGCATAGAAAATAAGTTATCTTCCTTATTTACTAACCAATGTTGATGAAAAAATTTATGATTATACTTTAATATATAGGGAAAGCAGAAAAAAATAAACCAGCAAGTATTTATACATGACCCAGGAAATAATCTGAAATATTTATTTTGAAGATTTTGGAAATGAAATATGGAGTTTCACACAGAAAGGACTATCATCAAAAGGGAAAAGGATAAACAAAACGTTTTTTCCCCCTTCATTTATTGTTCTAAAAGATATACTCTATCACATGAAAAATAAAAAGAAATGGGTTTTCAAGACCTTCATTATTTTTACTGACTTCAAACTTAGAAATCACTTGACTCGTTCATCAGAAATGAAAAAGAGCCTTAATATTAAACAAAAAAATTAGATAAATTTGGTGGTGCATAATTAAAGTAATAGAGTAGAGTTATTAATTCCAAGACCTGTTCAGAAAAATACATAAATGTTATAATTTAATTTAGTCTTAAAAAGTTTTTCTAAACTCTAGTCAACTAACTAGTAAACTGCTATTTCATGGAATCTTATAATAGGCAATCAAAACATTTAAGCTGTAACAAGACCAAGTTAAACTAAGTGTGTGTAATTTTGCTTAGTACCTAATATTTTTCAAAGAATCTATTGTTAATATATTTTTTAATGTTTGGAAAAATGGTGAAGTACAGTGTGGGTTACTTAGTGATTATCATTCATTGATTATGTCGATACCATACAAACTATTGAAAACTGCCCGAAACTTATTTGATGCTTTTAAAATTGAGAATAGAATCAAGTTACGAGTTAAAAAAGTATCATATATGATACAGAGAAATAAAATCATTTTTTTAATTGCATCCTTGTAGTGAAACATGACAGGATGAATAGTGCATTAATCTGAGGTCCAGTGGAACCCCTGAGCCTCATCTTGTATTGTGAAAGCATATTTTCACTCAAATCCATTGTATGAGTGTTGTATTAACTTGTTCAGCTTTTGTACTAATTTATCAATGAACTCTCCAATTGAGCTTGAGCATTGCATTTTGACTGTAAAAACTGGGCAAGATTAATTTTTGATAGGCACTTGTCACAATGCCTCAGAGCATACATTCTCTCCCTACTCCTTCGCAGTTTATGATATAAATTCTTTGCAATCCTCTTCAGTCTCTTCTCCTTAAATCAATAAAATAACATTTTGATGTATTGTGCATACACACAAGTGTGTGCCACTGGCACTAGCCAAACGCACCACTCAGGTATACAAAGAACAAAATTTTGAAAGACCTTATTTTCAAGTTAAATTGGGTATCCCAATTTAAAATTTGAGCATAGTTCACAAAGATTACATAAAATCAAATGTTTTCTCTCATAATTTTTTTTTTTCTATGTTCACCACATCCTTCATCCCTGACAAAATTCTACACCGTTCATCAATCCAATAAAACTGTTTTACCGATTCAACAGTTTCAGGACTCGACCGTTTCCTGTCTATGAGCTGGTTCCGATTTTTAAAAAAGCCTCCGTCTTTGAGCCTTACAAACAGAATAATCAGATATGTTGAAAATCTCCGATTTTTCTTCTAGACCACATTAGTGAAGCCAGAATTGTCAGCATTTGAATTTGTTTTTCTTAATTCATTTTTAATTATATATACGAGCTAATCCAAATCCCCAGTTTATTTTAATCGCACTTTTTTCCCCCAAGTCAATTCTTTCCTCTGTCAAAGCAACTTCAAGAACAGTTTGAATTTTTCCTTTTACATTTTCATGTACTCTTTTTAGATTTTCCATACTGTAAGATGACCTGGTATGTTCACCAAATTCATGTAATTTCATAGAACATTGAATTTCATGGAATGAAGAATCATAGTTCATCAATCAATTTCATTTTTGGAACAAATATTCAGGAATAAATCCCACATCATGAACATCACTAACTTGGGTATGTGACTTACCCAAAAATCCTCGTTTTGGTGAAAATTTTCGAATTTTTTTTTTATGTGTTCATTTCATAGCCCATACATTTAGGATTCCAAAACTGCTTCAGTTTTGTTTTTACGATAATTTGAAGCGAAGTTATAGTATAATTAATAAACCGGAAATGGGTTTGTTGATACCGGAAGTGGTTGTTTAAACAGACGTGAAAATGTAAACAATTAGTTTGAAGGACTATTTTGTGACTTTTAAGCAATATAAATGCCCAAATCTTTTTTAAAAATATAGATCTACGTTTCCTTTATTTATTTTTTATTAATTTTATTTGCATCTGGCAGCTGTTTTTGTATTCAAGTTCGTGTTTCTGAACGGCAATACTATTATCGTTTGCAGTTTGTTTACACTGTTATTGTAAAAGCGTTATTCATGTTTACTGGCTATTTCTCGATATTTTTAGTGTCAACTCTTTTATTTATCTTATTTTAAGTTTAATTTATTTATTAATCACTTCAAAATGCCAAAAGCTAGGTCTAAGAAGTTTAAAAAGCGTAGCTCTCATGGAAACAGGCACAAAAATTCTGTCCCGAAGAATAATGTGCCTACTGCAAGTGCAACAAAATTGAACACTTTGGAAAGTTCTGATGGGCTAGAATATGACTTTCAGGAGTTAAAAGGAAACAGAATAATTGATATCCAAACTTTACTTGGAGTATTTTCGATTCTTTCCTGTCCAAAATGTTTTGCAACTGGACTGAAACTGACTGAAGATTCTAAAGAAGGACTTTGCTCAAACTTTGCTATAGTTTGCAAATGTGGATTTATGGCTGGATTTACATCAACTCCCAAAGAGAATAAAAAGTGTTCTTTAAATACTTTGTTGGTATTTGCTTGAGATTAATGGGCAGACGATTTTCTGCTGGGATGAAATTGTTATGTACTTTAAATTTGCCATATGTATGCAAGAAAACATTCAGAACTCATGAACTCAAACTGTTGGAAGCAGTGAAGTATAGTTGCGAAGAAAATATGAAAGCTGCATCAAAAGAAGTGCAAAATTTTTTTTAAAAAAAGCACAACTTGTGGTGTTTCTGTTGATGGCATGTGGCAACGGAGAGGCCATATGCCACTAAATGGCTGCGTCTCAGTTATTTCCATCGATACTGGGAAAATATTGGATTTGGAAGTTATGACACAATATTGTAAAATGTGTGAAATGAACATCAAATGTGACCATGAATGTTCCAACTACAAAGGTTCATCTGGAAATACGGAATCTGTTGGAGCTTTCAGAATTTTTGAAAGATCCGTAATGAAACGAGAATTACAATACACTGAATACTACGGAGATGGTGATTCCAAGGCCTTTTTGAAAGTGAAGGATATCTATGGGGAGGACACAGTTACAAAGCTCGAATGTATAGGACATGTACAAAAAAGAGTAGGCTCACGGCTTAGGAAATTTAAAAAAAAAAACCAAAGGACTCGGTGGAAAAGGTAAATTAACCGATAAATTTATTGACAACTTTCAAAATTATTACGGCATTGCTATCCTCAGCAATGTTGGAAGTATCGAAAAGATGCAGTCTGCAGTAATAGCTGCTTTCTTTCACTGATATTCTAGCAATCGAAACCTCATGCATGGGCAGTGTCCAGATGGGAAAGACAGTTGGTGTCAATATAAGCGAGCTTTATCCGACAAAAAACAATATTTGGAAAAATCACCAGCTCTCCCTAATTCTGTCATGAAAGTGACAAAAGCAACTTATCTAGAACTGTGTGACAAAAACTTGCTAAAAAAATGCCTGCATGGTACGACACAGAACAATAATGAAAGTTTCAACAACGTCTTGTGGACTATTTTACCAAAAGAAACATTTGTTCAACAGAAAACTTTGTTTTTAGGTTCATATATTGCAGTTTTATTGTTTAATTCAGGATATTTAGGACTGTTACCTATTTTCAATTACTTAAAAATGACAATTGTTCCACTGACACTAAAAAATATATGGGAATCGTCAAAGAGAGAGTTACGAAATCGAAACGTCAATCGTTACCTTCCACAAAACTCTCCAGAAAAAAGAAAAAAGCTTAAAAAAAAAAAAAAAAAAGTTAAAAATGAAGTTAAAGAGGGTTTGACATATAAATATGGTGAATTTTAAGAATGCAAAGTGGGTAGAAAATGTTTTGTGCTGTATTAAAATCTTTAAATGTGTTTTCTGAGAAACTGTTTTTCAGTATTTGACTTTAAGCTAAACATCACAACAAAAATTATTTTTAAGATATTGAATTGACATTTTGAGAAAATGTTTTAATCAGTTCTATCTGTGTTATGAACTAGAATCTAACCCCTATCTACATATTTATTTATTTTATTGCCTTTTTCGTAAAACCAGGGATGAGATTGCCAAAAAAGCAGAAAGACTGAAATCATACGCGAGCAAAACATTTGTACCATAATTTATACGCGTACGACCTGAACCAGTTCTGGACCTTTACTTTGATCTCATCATCACTTGAAAATTAGGCCGGAAGAAATTTTTGAGATGAAAAGTAAAAAATGGAAATCGGATGAGCTGAGGTCATCTGACCTTCACTTACCTGACGACAAATTCCACAAGGTTGAACATTTTTTTGCTCAGAAATCATAATGGCTATTAATAGCGGTTAGCGGGCTTATCGATTATTTTTAAAAACATGATTTCCAGGAAGCAATGACTTCAAAAAGTTCTAATATTAACAAGAAATGGCTAGACTAATTGCTCTTGAATTAGAGGCCGAATAGCCACGCTAAGCACCTCCTACTGTCAGATGGGAGGATGCACAGCAGACTTACTTTGATAAGTTCTACATTTTAATTTTGATATACATAGTGTTTTACAGATGTATGATTGTGTGATTCTGAGTCCTGCACAGTAATGAGGAACATCCTAAACAGAAATAATCAGGAAGAAGTTTTCTTTATTTTCCCTTTTAATGGGTGAAACAAGACTCTTTGCTCAGATGGATACAAGGGAAATTAACAATTTTATTGTGGAGAATCTGGAAAATAAGAACAAGTCGGTTAACAAATATCTCTTCATATTGGAATGAATTAAGAGCACAGGCATGTGTGAATCAATTGCAGAATTCAAATGAAAAAATAGAACTTTTAGTTTAGTTCATGAATTGATTTATCCACAAGAATAAAACTGTATACCAGTAATGAACTTTTTTATCAAGGAATGCTGATTAGTCAAGTCTTGTAATTGGCTCTCACTAATTCGGTATTTAAGAGAAAGTATGGGTGTTGGGAATATAAAAGGAAATGATTATATTTAGCTTATTGGCCAAGAATGGGCAGTCCCTGAATCATGTGAGAGAAAAGGGCCAAATTGCTCTTGCACCCTGAGAACAGTAAATCAGACTGCACATCATCCGTAAGTAGATCTTAACTATTCAACTTGTTCACCCAATTTGAATAGTGGATGCTAAATAGACTGTCTAAGCCTTGTTGTATGCACTGCACTCATAAGCAACTGCTAGTTGGAGAATAAGCACGATCTATATATACAAACTTGTTTTTTAATTCTGTTGCTGTCTCAAAATTGATTTTTTTTTCTTGTATCAATTTAAAATCAAATATTTGGTGTAGAAAATTTAATGCATTTGTTATATTTGAGTCTTAGATTTTATTCACTATACAATTTAAAAAAATATGTATGCTTGCGGTTTGTACATTTCCGTTTATCTTTGTGGCGAATTCTAGATTTTATACTTGCTTTTAATTTCTTAATTAAATATAACTTATTTACACATGGTTAAATATCTTGTCTAGTGGACAAGTTTTTAATTTCTAACAGGTTTATAGTTGAGATGATAATATTCTTGTTTAATATCACAGACATGACACTTTTCATTGAAGCGGTTTCCGCTTTTGACATCGGTTAATCATTCTTGAGATCAATTAAGAGGGTAAAATTTTGTTAATGTGTTGGGGAGAGGTTGCTCACATGAAACAAAATTGTCATATGTGCACATTCAAAATATTGTCTGGTTGATAGATAAGATCAGGAAGAATGTATATTAGAGCATATTCTTCAATCTAGGTGTTTAATACAAAATGATGAGCAAAAGCAGTGCGGCTTTTGAATATTTTAGAAAAAAAAAGATTTTTTGCGTGATGCCATTGATAGTAACTAGAAGGAACTTGATGAATACCGAAAATAATAGGGAAAAAATGGAAAAAAAATCAAAGAGAGCAAAATTTGAAAACCTTGGAAAATAACGAATGGAGCATAAAAGAAAACTTTGAACTATTAGCTCAAAATGAAACAAAGTCTGAATAATTATGTATAGTCAAAGGGTTTTTACATGGCCATATTTTTTAGTGAGATAATTTTCCATAGTTTTATTTTATAAAACTTCTATCAGCTAACTCATTTTCACCCAAGTATTTCTTTTGAATAATAATTCTACAATATTTTTAATATCTTGATACTTTTTTATATAAGAAATTTATTCATTTATTATTGATAATCCTTATGACACACCTCTCGGTATTTCTGATCTGATTCATTTATGAAGTTCAACGCATTTGCAAGCCTGTGTCATGTCTGATAACTCAGTTTGCCCTATTGATACTCAGAATGTAATTATAAAGTACCCGCAAGCGATGGTTTTGTAGAAACAGCAAGAAAGTGCAAAAAAATCATTTTGAACCATTGATTATATGAGAGAGAGAATATTGTGGTAAACTCTAAAACAGCTCGAGGTATTTGTCAACATGCAAACATTACTATATTTGCTTTTTTTGTGTTCATTAGCTACAGCAGATTACTTTAAAATGAGCAAAATATAAAAGTATATATGAAAGAGATATAAAGTGTTACCATCACCACTCTGCATCTTCAGCTATTCCCAGCAGGATAACTCAAATAGCTAGCAGTTTAATTAAATAGCTGATTGAGTTTGACTCATTGTCTAGAAGAAACATGAAAAAAATTAGCCCCAGAAGCTATCAATGCAGCAGGGCATTTAATTCATTAAAATTCTTCTTAGAATTTCATGCATTTATAATTTTTTTATAAATTCCACATAAAATTCCTTAGCTTTTCACTAGTAGCGAAAATTCTTGTGAGTTCTTTGTACTTTAAAATGTAGGAACCAGTAGCAGCTTTTGATTGTTGTGATTATATTCTTTTCGCGTGCCGTTTGTTTTGGTAGTTGTTATAAATCATTATGCAAGTTTGTTGTCTCCTTTGTGACAATTGATGGTTCCTTTAAATTGCTTTTACTGCTGCCAATTAATTAGGGGACCCATGAAAAACTATAGCAATATGAAGATACCTTTTTTGATACTCATTGCAAAAGAACAAGCTTCAATTCAGTTAATGTGCCTTGAGGAAACATTTTGTTCCCATTACTTCTCAAATATTTACATGTTCCTAGAAGTTTTAAAGGTTGTATTTTAAGAAAAGAGTGGAGAAATATCCAGGTGCTGTCCAAGTATAATATTCTATTCATCAATTGAAGAGCGATGTTTAATCTTGGCTTCTGGTTTGTGCGTTTTAAGACTCGAAGCTTATTACGTGAAA
>BGPR01000191.1:0-48929 GCA_013235015.1 Araneus ventricosus | reverse complement strand
TCTAAATATTTGAATCTCTACTAAAGAAATATGCTTTAAATTTAAAATGGAAATATAAAACTATGAATTTTAAATGTACTCTATGAAATTATTTTTGACTTTGGTATTGACAATTTTTAAAATTTTAGAAAAAATTGTTGTTACGGCAAACTCTCTATCAAAATTCCTGATAAAATATATCAATAACATTTATATGAAAATACTTAATAAGTTATCTATCTGCGTTATGAACCCAAAAGATCTAAAATTTCTAAAAGTTTGATATATCTCCAAATTTTAAAAGCAAAAATCTATTGTGTGTAACACATTATTGAAAATAAAATTTATTAGATTACAGTTTAAACGTGATTAGCACACTTTCCAGCCTGTTACATCGATAAACCCCACAGATTTAAAACGAAAAACGTAAGTGATGTAATAGATAAATTGATGGTAACAGTTTATTTCACCTTACTAACAATCTGCAGACAAATGGAAATGATATGAACTGCCAGTGGAGCTCAACGGCAGAGCAGCCAATTCCTACACCTTACTTATTGAATAATACCTTGCACGCTTTCGCTTTAAATCCATAAATATAAACTGGTGGCTGGGGCTTAAAGAAATTATTTTATAATTTCATCCATTAAAATGTAACGGCTTAAATTTTACTTTTAAATAATTATTTTCACTTTTTAGTCTCTAAAGGGAATTTGTACACCCATTCTAAGACTGATGATTTGCGATGGAGATATGTAAAATTCAGGTTTCCTATTCAATTCTCTCAACGATCAACCGGTAAATAAAAAAACGTTACTTCCTGAAAAAAAAAAAAAAAGTGTTATGCGACGAGAGACTTTGAGATATAATGAAAAACAAAATAAGTACTTTAAAAGATATGGTTAAAAAATATATTTGATGTATCCTAAGGGCCATCCTTGTTCCCAAGAGAAACCAAGGTCTATAAATGTTAATAGTTTTGAGATATAATGAAAAATGCCTATGCATGCCCAAGATATGCCACAAAATATAGTGCTCATGATCCTGGTAGTATCATCCTATATACCCAAGAATCAAATCTTGTAATGCTAATAGTTTTCAGATAATGAAAACGTGTCTCATGATGCCTTCCAAAAGATATGGCCAAAGATAAGTGCTTCAAGATCCCATGGGTCATCCTATATACCCCAAGAATAAATCTGTAATGTTAATAGTTTCGAATATAATGAAATATCGTGCCATGCTAAAGATATGAGCTAAAATATATGGGTCTCTTGGATGGTACCACAGATTATCATAACCTTAAGAACAAGTCTGTAATGTATAGCTTTTGTAGATATAATGAAAAGCGGTATTGAATGCGCATGCAGTAATAGTGACAAGACAAGCGGATATGACAGACAGTGAATCTAATAATGCATTTACTGTCATCTAAGTTTCTGAACTTATGTTTAATGTTTCCAAATCCACCATACGGGAAGTTAGTTTACAAATGATCTAGATCGTGATGTACAATCAGACAGATGTAGACGATAAGAGAAGTTAATAAATAGTATCGATAAAACTCGCTTCTAGCTTTCTAGGATGGAGATTCTTCTTCTTTTTGCGTATTTTGAAGAATCATTCCTTTTTCTCCATAAAATTCGGTCCACTCCTTTTTTAACTTATCTTTCTTTCTTCCAGAAAATTCATTAGCTAAAGAAAAGAAACCTTCCTATCTCCATCTTGGAAAAGAAAATCTGGGAAAATATGTACCAAAAGAGATATAAAATAAAAAGAAATAACAGAACATGATCGAGTTATTATTAACTCAGAGTAAAGAGCAATACACTTTACACCAATTCGTGGAACAAAAGATTATTTGTCCTTATTTCATTTATCTTTTTAGCTATGCACCTCAAAAGGCATTAATCGATCATTCTCGGACTTCTGTTAAAAAAGGGTGATGTTGCACGAGTGAGTAGGTGGTAAATGTCGTTTAATGTCTAAATTTGTGTTACTTGTCTATGATGATGAAAGTTAAACTTGTTTTGTTACTTAAATGTGAATGATTGAATAATAATTGATATTCTTTTTCTTATTATATATACTGAATTATAACATAATTAGCTGTATTAATTAGTTATAAGTCGTAATATTTCAATATTCGATGCAGTGTTCTTGTTACTTCTTTAAAACATCTTCGGGCGGCCAAATTCTACAAAGCGAGTATGTTGCAATTACTGCCAAGATACAACACATGCCTTAGTTCGCATGGTGAATATGTCGAAAAGTAATTTAAGGCGTGTAGATTTTTCTGTAATAAAATACAAATAAAAATAAATCGCTAATTTTTAATACCCAAACTGTACTTATTTTCTGGATGAGCTTTGTAAGAATAAATATGCTACAGGAAATAACAGACACTGAACAAAATACAAAAAGCATCCAGCATAATTTCATCACCAATTAATTTCTGAAATGATCTAACCATCTATTATTGACCAATTCATAAAGACTACTATAACAAGTTTACTGACAGTAACAGGAAAATATTGGAAACCAGTTGGTTTAATTATGGAACAAACTGGTAGAAATTCAGCAAGCTGAATTGCCATTTCAACTGGCCAAGCACAAATAAGGGTTTCATATGCTCCAAAAAAGGCAAACTGAAGTGCAAGAAGCCAAAGGTGAGCTAAAATCGGTGCAGAGTGTAAAGGTGCAACCATGCTTCTAAAATGGTATTGTACTAACTTCTCATGTCTCAAATTAAATGGCTAGAATGCAACAAAGCCAAAATAATAATACTAATACACTCAGAATAGAAGACTCACTGGACCTCAAAGGATGTTTAGGAATTTCTCTCATTTCTTTCAATGTAAAATGGAACTATCATTAGCAATAAACAAACTTTGTAAAACCTTACATCACATATAATACGAATAATCTGCCTACAGATTTGAGAAATGGCATTATGCAAGCACTCATATTTTTGCAAAAATGAACACAGTAACTCTAGCACAAAAGGGAAATAGAAAATCCATTTTGGCTGTACAGTGTGACAAGACTATTAAAAGAAGTTAGCTGTTGTCATTTAATTGATCTCATATCTGACAATTTCCGAGAGATTTAATTATAGATACAGCCCCCCTCACGTGATGATTGTAGCTTTGATAGAAAGCCAAGAATATGATGTACTCACAAAGCACTGGATGAAAATCGTGACATCCTAAACCACCCCCACGGTTTTACATCACATTACACATAATCTCCATATAATGCAAAGCTAGGTAAAATTAGATGCATTCACAATATTTATGAGGAGAAATCAAATGATTTCTCCATACTCCATCAGGGATTTCAGTCTTGGAAGGAAAAATTACCAACAGGTAATTCGATTTTAAAGGTACAAGATTTTTTGCTTTTAATATATTTAAAACAGGTACCGACTACTCCCTCCAGGGTATGATAATTCACAAACTCGGCCAAATCTTTTCCACGACTACAACCCACAACACCTTCCTGACACTGCAAGGGATTTGAAATCTGTCATCTCAAATCTGATTAAACATTTGAAAGTTAGCAGAAAGGAGAAATTAACATAAACTTAAATAAATGGTACTAGCAATCTCAACAGGCCCTATGTTACTATAAAAAAGCTTCAGAGCCTTCTACAGCTCAAACACAAAATTATAAAAATATGATATATTTGTGTTCATGTTCTGAAATAAATGGGTTTATTTCAACACAGTACTGAACATAACAAAAATTTCAGCTAAAAACTATTATAAATGTTTTGCTAATGATGCTGCTCCTATCTTTAAGTAAAGAATTGACAACAGTACTAGTCAACCACATAGGAAAAGTAACTTCCTCGAAACCATTAGCTGCTTTAAGCTTCAAAATTTTTAACTTTTTGTCAGGAATGTCACAAGAGATACATAGCATAACCAAAAATCTCCGAGACTACCTTGACTTGTGAGTAGATGATTTACTTTTCTGAAAAATTTGTGCAAAATAATTTCTTATATTAAAAGCACATAGAATGAGACAGAATCTCAAAGGAAACTCTTGCCTATCCAAATGAAGACAAGTCAAAAGTAGAAGGAACAGAAATTAAAACAGAAAGGAGACCAGATCACTGGTACCTCAAGAATAAGAAACCCCATCACATCTAAAGAAGATGTAACCCTGAGGACAGACAGACTGTGTATCACTCTTTCGGTTGAATTCCCAGTTTAATTATGGATTTAAAAAATTAATATATGCTTTTAGTACTAATTATCACAATACCTTAACTTAAAATTCATTCGCTACTCAATAATCTAAAGAATGCATTACATCAATTTTACAAACTTTAAACAAATTTATTTACATTTAAAAGCACTATTTACATATTACTATTTACAAGTATGTTCATAAAAACTATAAAAATAAAATGATTGATTTTTAAATCTGGGTCTTTATGATACATCTTTGGTTTGGCAATGGAACAAAATATGGAAATAGACTATAACTCGAAATACTAATGCTGATACTCATAATACCATCCCTGAAAATAAAAAGAAACAACATGGAAGAATTAGATGTTTTTTAAAATGGTTATGTTAAATTTGTTCATAAAGAATAATGGATATATAACAAAAATAAAAATTTTGAAACAAATGTAGACAGACATCTAGAGGCTTTGATAAAAATTATAAATGCCTTTTTTTCCCAAGATCTGTCACAAGGGAAAAAAAAAAAAAAAACATAAAATAAGTGAATTTCAATCCAACAAGTGACCACAGATATGAAAACATCATACAACTAATTCACTTCCATAACCTTAAGAGAAACATCAGGAATTTATCTTCTATTGAGACAGTACCAAACAAGGCACTGAACATTCACAGACAGGCAACAGCTTCTCAGAAAAACCCTTGCCAATCCATATGAGGGTAGGAAGAAACATCCATAAAACTTAAAAAAGACATTCTTTGAAATAACAAAAAAATATCAGATCCCATTCCCTTAACAGGAAATGACAATATTTATTACGAAATGTAAATATTGATTATAATGTATTCCCCATCAGTAACACCTTTCACAATACAGCACAAATGTACTTATATGAAAAGTATTCATAATTCAAGGGAAAATTAAAATACATGGTTGAAATATACAGACAAGCCTGATAAAAATAGTCAAGGTGTGATATAATGTAGGGGAAAGTGGGGTAAAACCGGATACTTAAAGTTTGAAGACCTGTTGAAGCTAAACTATTCGACATGCAGCCTGTCAAATTTTACTAAAATATTCGTTATTTATCAGAGTACAATATATCTTTCAAGAAAAGCCATAGTTTCACTATTTACTAATGATTCTTTTGTAGAAAAAGTCAAAGTATCCGAGTGGGGTAAAACCAGATACACATGTAACTCTATGGAAAATTAAGGAAAACTAGATTTTCGAAGGAAAAGTAGCATATTTTTTATGTGACAATTTAAGAATAAAACAATTTTCCAAGATTTAACAATAGTTATAATAATTGATAATTTAAGAATAAAGACAATTTTTTAAAAAAGATTTATCAATAGTTACAAATTTAAGAATAATGACAATCAATTTTAAAATATTTGCAAAATTCGTATCTAAATTAGTGATAAAATCTGTAGGAATCAAATAGGGAACCTAATAATGTCACTAGAGCATTGAAACACTGCTGGTTTGAAAATTACACTAGAATAGAAAAGCGACAAAATGAGATGCCAGAATCTAGCAAATGTTGTTCAAAAAAGAAATTAGAAAAACATAAATGACCTACTGGGTTCTGCTATTATTTTAATGATTGAAATCCCAAAAAGCATAAGAAGAAAAATAATTTAATCCAAAAGCAAAAAAAGAAAAATGTATTCTACGCAATTCTTTCTTTTTTAAAATTCAAGCTAATAGACGAGCTCAGTCCAAATGTCGATGCGTTAAATAGAACCAAATGATTGCAAAGCCCTTGAGCAAAAGATTTTTAATTTTACATGCATTTTATACGAGAGAAAAATGAATAAAAATAGTTTATTTGTGAGAGGAAATAAGAGAATAAATAAATTTTAATTCTTTTTAAAATTTTGACTAAAATTCTTTGCATTATTTGAAATTATCACAAATAAAGAAAATATTGGAAATCGGAAATGCTTTTCATCAGATCATTTGATGCAAAGGTCAAATAGGGATGGCCGCCCTCACAAACTACCAACTATCTCGCAACATAACAAAATCCTCTTGGGTTGGGTATCCATAGCTTCCCCTAGTACCCGGTTTTACCATGAGTTCAGAGGTAATAAAAACGAAATAGAACTATGCAACTGTTTTAATAAATCTTTATTTTTTTTATAGGATATAAATCCTTAGTAAACATATAATAAGCTGGACTAAATATAATGTTTATAATTGTAATGATTAATAAGTAAGGGTAGTTTAAAAAGAAATAAACACTGGAGAGTTGACATCATAAAACAAATAAACCTTCTAAGACGAAGTGAATTTAACAACGAAATGAAAACTATGACCGTTCTTTGTTCTTCACTAGTGGAGAATTCAGTATTTGTCCACTAGAAAGAAGAATTAATAACACCAAAATCAAAGTATACAGTTTTACCCCACTCTCCCCTACATTTAATTCTCAGATTAGCGTGTCTGCCCGAGTTTTATTGACTCACTCTTGAAAAAGCATCCACAGAAAAATAAACTTGAGTAAAAGTGAAAATATAAAATTTTCTTGAATAATGAAATCAGATTAATGAAAATAGGAGGAGATATGAACATCTAAAAGAAACTAAGTAAATGTAATACAATAAAACCAAATATATATATAATTCTTTTAAATATGTTAAATTACTATGTTTAAAAATGTTAGAATAGGAGACTGCATTAAAAAATATTACATATTTTTAAAAGAATCTTTTTACAATTAACAAAATAAAACTTAAAAAAAAAAAGATACAGTATGTGTGATAATGACTTTACTTAAAATATATAAGAAAAGCTATTTACAAACATAAAAATTCAAAATCTTCTCTTCGGCAACAACTCTTGATTTCCATACCAATTCAACAAGGAGGATCAACAAGAGCAGGATATAAAATGGAATATTTCATTAAGACTTATTTCAGTCATAAATCATATGAGAGAGGACAGTGGCAACTCAACATGCATAATTTTTTCCAATTCATAAGATAGAAAAAATTTTGGCACTGAATGGTTGTGAAAGAATTTGTTACAATTTTTCTCAATTAAAGTTTTGCAGCCAATTGTGTTTCAATTCGGATACAACTTTAACCCGAAAGAAACACTTGCAAAACAATTCTCCAATACTTACGTGAAACTGATTATTACTGCTGCTCACAACTGTATCATCAGGGCTGTCATATGGTGCCAGTTGAGTAAACTTGGAATCAAATTGTGAAACATCATCTTCACTACTCTATAAAAATTAAGTTAAACAAAAAATATTTACATTTTATACAGCAGAAAAAATTTTCTAATGTAAACCAATTTTACCAACATTACACTTTGCCTGCCTAATGGTAACTAAGCACTGAATTACATATTAAATCCTCTGAGCAGCCAATTATATTGACCTTGTAGCTTTCGGGTTAGAAAACTTGGCTTTTAAAGTGATTTTTGTATTTAATCATAACTCTGAAATCTTAAGAATACTTTATCCAAAGGATGTTTAAGAAAATATACATATAAATACAAATTATGTGCTTTTGAACTGAACATGAAAAATAGAAAAAGCCATCTCCAGTGCTAGGAGGGTTAAATGAAGATAATTTTAAGCTAGCATTTCATACATAATGTGTTAACTATGGCAGGAACTGCAGCGAAATGCGCAAATATTTTAAAAAATAGTTTTGTTTCTTTTTGAAAACATTTACTTGCATTTCTATACCGAGAGAGTTTAATGATCAATAGAAGTGACTAAAATAATAAAGAAAATTCCCTCTAATTAGCTGAACCAGCCTCTTCAATTTTGATTGTTCAAGGACAGATTATTCCTATTTATTGGTATACTAGCTGTTATGCCTGCCATTGCTCGGGATTAAAATACTTTCGTGTCTAATATTTTTGATGTAAAAAACTACTTTTGTATAGAAAATTACAATACCCAAAATTCTTTTATCACCTGAAATGTTTTTTAATTAAAATGAGAATGCCAGTTGAACTAGACTATTTGTAAAAACTGCAGATAGCTAATTTTCTCCATAAGTTATTAGTATTTATTGCATAGGTACTTCAAATTTTGTTCATAAATCTTGTAGTAAAAGAAAGATTTTAACGGATATTTTGGGACAATTACATATAGCGTTAGAATAAATATGAATAAAAAATAAATAAAATTAGTCTTCAACCAAAATTCTTCTAATGTGATCTAGCAACAGTTCTTATGTATTCCTGTTCTTCACCAATAAAAAAAGTGTTATAAATTGTAAATTTTATACACAATTTAATTTTTGAAAAATTATTAAAATGAGGGCAACAAATTGAATGGAAATGAAAGTTGCATCATAAAAACTTAATTTCTTAAACTTTAATATGTGTAAAAATAGTTTCTGTGACAATACATATTTTCGAAAAATATCTCGGAAAATGCCAAAATCTTGCTTAATTTCCAATTAACTGAAATTTTAATTAAATTTGAAGCTTTTAAAAGTTGACGGTTGACTCTTCTTATATAAAACATAAAAATAAGCACAAATTTCAAAAATAAAGGTAAATTAGTTCAAAGTCTAACCGTTGCCTAGCAACAAAGTAGCTGTAAATTTGCGTTATTTCAAAATCGTCTGCACATAATTAACAATTATTACACTTTAAAAAATTAATAAAAATTGAAAGAAAAATGTCACAGATATAAAAGTGGTATCACTGAAAAGGTAAATTTTTGAACTTTAAGATGATATAAAAATATTTTTTGTCGGACAATTTGCTCCAAAGTTACGGCGGAAAAACAGTTTCGCTTAATTTCTAATTATCTGACTGTTTAATTAACTTTTGGACTTTGAAAAGTTCATAAGTGTCTTCCCCTTGTCTTGAATAATAAGTGTGCAAAATTTGGTTGAAAACAGTCCATTGGTTTAGGAGGATATGTGGAACATAGCCACATACCCACAAGGACTTTTATTTATATTAAGATTTTCTTAAGTTTTCATATGTAAAATATTCTTGAGATTTCAATGTTTAGAATACATATCAAAAAGTATAGTTTGCTTACTATGAAAAGCTCATTTTTAAGAGCTTAAATTTACTAAACCAAAATAATTTGTCCCTTGAAAGACATGCCACATGGCCAAAAATTACCTTGGGTTTGAAAGTGACATTTACAACACCTTTGAAATTTGCACCAAAATAGGTAGTCAATGCAGCTCAACAATGGTACTCAGCTAACCAATATTATCTTTTTCTCCCTCTTCTGCTTCAATTTGTTTCTTTATAACAATTTTACAATATTTTTACTAATCAATATTGATATTGGGGATTTTCTTATTTCTTCAATCACAAATCATTTAAAAATCAAAAAGCTGGAAGGCAAATGTAGGTTCCCTCTTCCAGAAATATAAGGAAAAGAATACTTCATACTCTAATTTTATAAGGTAAAAAGGAGTTATGAAGATGAAAGAGGGCAAAAAAAGAGAATGTAAACTTTCTAGCAAGGTATCACATGCATAGGGTAAAACAAAGTCTGAGTTAAGGGGGGGAGGGGCAGAGGGTAAATATCACATTTCAGCTCATAACTTCTAAGCAATTGTAACTATAAAAAAAAACTTTCAGTACAAAAGCTGTTCGTCCTGATATGATGATTTGTCTAATTTGATTTTTCTTTCAATCTTCATTCATAAGGAAGTTATGGGGAAATTGAAATTTCAAACCCCCATTTCCACCCCCTTTGAGCTGGATAGCGTATCTACAAACTCCGCTGAGATCTTCACAACATATCCCTCACTGGTTGAAACAAAATCAAAATTACTCTAGTTATCGTGTTTACAAGAAAACATGGGCAAAGCATTATATATAAAAATAAACTTTTGAATGAGGGGTAGTTTGGGGTTCAAGGGGCTATGATGGGTGAAGACCTGCAGAAATTTTCTGAAAATCATGTTATGAGAACCATTGCAATAGGTAGACTTCCTATAAAGAATCAACTTAAAAGATGGAAAACTAGTTATTCCAAGAGGTAAATAAACAATTATACCAAGGAAGAAGAAAGAAATATTTGTTGTGGTTTAGTATACAATTTAAATATTTCTGCAATTGAATCATTCGATATGCATTTTTGAGCCAATATTAATGAGTTGACTGACAGTAGAGGAGAAGTGGGGGCAGAAACTTGTGTCCAGAATCATCATGTTAATATTCTCCTAAAGACATTTCTTTAAATGCATTTGGATTGAACAGATATTACACAATGACTACTTAATAAATATTTTAAAATGTAGAAAAAATTAATATCTGGTATTAAAATCAAAAATTTTGGACAAAAAAAATCGCGCCCCCCCCCCAAATGTGTGTAGTTCGATCCTTCAGAAATACTTTTTGTAGCAGAGCTGGCAAGCCACCAACCATCTACAGAAGACATACAAAAATACTTTCAAAAAAGTTTAAAAATGGAATGTACAAGAAATATTCAATAACGCAAAATAAACAACCCAGAATATTCAATAATGCAAGATAAACAACCCACACAAGATAAGAAACAAAATACATATAGAGTACCAGGTAACTGTCTAAATTCTAAAAAAAAAGACATACCAGTTGTGGTATGAAAGGTGGTTCAACCTCTCTGGCTAGCAAATCATCCCAATTCACATGTCGGAAAAATGCATGGTTTTTGATTGGTTCAGCATCATCAGGTCCAGTTCCAAGTCTTTGATTGACTGGTCTTCTCATTAACTATAATAAATGCATTTTTTTGTATTGTACATATTACATATAATACCACTAAATTCAAGAAAAATAAAAAAATATATACGTTGGCAAGTTGGAAGGCAAAGGTAGATTCCTTTAGTCTGGAGATTTAAGGAAGAGAACATTTCGCCCTCTATTTCCATAATGATTAGAGCTACAAGAATGAATGCAGGTGGAAGTGACTGCAAATGATGAGAGCTTTCCAACAAGGGATAACATGCATAGGTTGAAATATATTTAAGTTAGGGGAAGAGGAAGGGAAAATACATTTCAGCTCATAACTTCTAAGCAATTGCAGCTATCGAAAAAGTCTAAATGCAAAAATTGTTCATTATGATATGACGATAATTTGCCTAATTTCAATTGTAAAAGAATTATGGGGAAATGAATAGTCCAGAGATATAAGGAAAAGAACATTTCGCCCTATATTTTCAGGATTCGAGCTGCAATGAAAGAGGGTGGAAGAGACTGCAAATGACGAGAGCTTTCCAAGCGGTAACACGCAATGTTGAAAAGCACTTTAAGTTAAGAGGGAAGGAAGGGGAAGAGAGGGAAAGTCACTTTTCAGCTCATAGCTTCTAAGCAATTGCAGCTATCGAAAAAGTTTATTCAAAAATTGTTCGTTATGATAAGGCGATAATTTGGTTAATTTGAATCTTCTTTCTATTTTCAATTGTAAAGGATTTATAAAGAAATGAAAACTTCATCCCCCCACTTTTTCCACCCCCCTTTGAGCTGGACAGCCCATCTACGAACTTGACCGAGATTTTCACTATCCTTACAACATATTCCACGCTGATTAAAATTAAATGAAAATTACTTTAGTTATCATGTTTACAAGATAACATGGAAAAAAGCGTTATATATATATAAACTTTTTAATGAAGGGTGGTTTTGGGTTCAAGGGGTCATGATTGGTGAAGATCTGCAGAAATTTTTCGGAAGTCGTGTTATGAGAACCATTGCAATAGGTAGACTTCCTATAAGGAATCTACCTAAAAACTGGAATATTGTATATAAAAATGTCCCTTCCACATACACTTTTAAGAAAAGAAACTAAAGGACAGAAAGAAGGAAATTAAAGTATAACACAGAATTTTCTGAACACAGAAAAAACTAATATGCCAATTAAAACCAAGACATTCTTAACTGCTGATTGGTACATTTAGAGAAGTAAAAAATGTTGTCATTCCAGATAACACTGTCTAAACAGTCCATACAATAAATTAAAGTTTTACATAAGTGCTGACTACAAATTTTGGATAAACGTAGCAAAATTTGGACTTTCGAAGAACTCTGAGGACCTTCTATTAGTTGAACATTATGGACACATTATTCCAGACACACTTTTTGGAATAATTTACAAGAGATACTGATCGAAGAAAGGAAACTTCCCAAATGTTTCGAAAAAGGACTGTGTATTTATTATGCGAAATAAAAATAATGTGTAATTCCTCAAATGAAAAACAAGGCAAGAAAGAAAAATTCCATAATGCAATAGGAGTTTATCAGTAAAGAGATCCTTCTTTAGACCATGATGCACATTTGGAAAGTCAGGAGATTTACTAGCATTTCAGGCAATTTCAAGTTCTGAAATGTTTCAAGAAAAGCAATTTCTTTGAACAACAGTTTTGCTAAATATATTACAGACATACTCCACAGGTGTCAAGTCTATAATTACGTCATGCACTTAATATTCTCCAGTTCTAGTGTCTTGGGCACCTCAGCTGTCCTGTATGGATGAGCACAGTCATCCATGAACAAAAAGGATGCACCAACATTGTGCTACTAAAAAGATACACGACCTAGGAAAGACGCAGCTCAAAATTGCCGAGATGTTGCTGCTCTTATGTCAAAGATGAAGCCACAGCGAGCAATTGTGCGTAGTGTAAGCCATTACACCTTAGCCCTAATGATCAGTTTAATGAAAATTCCAATGGTGGCAAATGTTTTCTGTCTCCCTCCAAACTATATGCTAACTTGATCATCTTTCCTAACAAAAGTGTACACAAATCAGAATATTGCAAAGCAAAAAAGTGTGTTTTAAGATTTTTCATCATTTTTTAAAATTTAAATGAAAGTTGAAGTCATAACATGACATATGCAGATTAGCAAAGCAACAAGATCACTTAATACCAACAAACTGTGCCAGAATCGAATATTTTGACCAGGAATGCCTTTAATTGACTTAGAAACACAAAAGGCTATTGTAACTTACACAAATATTATATATGAAATGTTCTTTCCACATAACTTCGACTGCACCAGAGATTATTGTTAATCGGGGGGGGGGGCTTTACAATTCTTTTACATTTTAAAAATAAAAAACGCAGCATTTAATTTTGATTACTACATTCTGCAGTGGCTACTAGCCTTAACTGCATTGAATTAAGCGGAAATGTCAAATAAGCAATAGTATAATAAAGTCTGCAAACTAAAGTCTTTAATAATATGCATATTTGTTACAATTTACACTATATGCCCAAAAGTATCCGGACACTTTCAGATTTTCGCATTTTTTAGAATTTCTCCTGGAATGCTCAACTGAATGCCTTTAAACTTCGACTATGTGAAGAATAGACTGTGACTCACATTTTCCCTTGAAGATTCGGTCCTGAGGGCAATTAGGGGACCGTCTACAAACTGATGAAGACAAAAACGTTTTTGGCCCACCCCGCTTCACAAAATACTGATAACATGATGAAGCTTTCAGAAATGGTAATGTGCATAATATTTACAGGAATTTTTGTAAACTCAGCACAAATATTTGGGGAAATATAAAGGTTTTCTTAAAAAATCCCAAATTTTCCTGCCTGTTTTTTGCTTATAACATGCAGAGTCTTCCGTTATATTATACGAAACTTACAGGAAGAATGACAATATGTTAGAGAAGCAGTTTGTAAAAATTTGGAAAAGAATGTTTGAATATTACAGGAAATATGAACATTTTAGTAAATAATGTTTTACTACTCATGTGCGAAACATGGCGTAAATTTTCTTTCACAACTTTAAGGCCAGATATATAGGGTACTTATATAAAATATGCTGTTCCATATCATTAGTATTCAGAAAGATATCGGCATTACAACGAGCAGAATTTTAGCTCCTGTCGAAGAGAAGCTAAAAGATGAGGGGTTGTACACAATTTTTTTTTTAAACTTATATCTTTAAATAGTTATATCGAATTGTATAGTGCTTAGAATTCGCTGAATACCCATGAACACTTCTAATATTCGTAGCAAATAAAAAATATATATGTTTGTAGAATTATTAAAATATTTTAAGAAAAGAAATTAATTAGATAAAAAAAATCGTTTTGCCACAAAAGAAATATATTTAAAAATATCGTTTGGCCGTAAAATTGTAATATGTAACTTGTTAATAATCATGTAAATAATATAATTAAAGTAATTAAATTTTTGTTATTTATAGTGTCTAATTAGCTGGAATTTAAGTTATGTACGTTATTGATAAGTGTTCATGGGTATTCAGCAAATTCTAACCACTATACAATTCAATATAGCTATTCAAAGATATAAGCTTAAAAAATATCAATTTCTGTACATCCCCTCATCTTTTAGCTTCTCTTCGACAGGAGCTAAAATTCTGTTCGTTGTAATGCCGATATCTTTTTGAATACTAACGATATGGAACTGAATTTTTTTTACAAATGTTGCCCTATATATCTGGCTTTAAAGTTGTGAAGAAAAAATTACGCTATGTTTCGCGCATGCACAGTAAAATATTATTTACTAAAAATGTTCATATTTCTTGTAATATTCAAACATTCTTTTCCAAATTTTTACAAAATGATTCTCTAACATAGTGTCATTCTTTTTGTAAGTTTCGTATAATATAATAGAAAACTCAGCATGTTATAAGCAAAAAACAGGTGGGAAAATTTGGGATTTTTAAAGAAAACCTTGTATCTTCCCAAATATTTGTGCTGAGTTTACGAAAATTCCTGTAAATATTATGCACATTAAACATTACCATTTCTGAAAGTTTCATCTTGTTATCAGTATTTTGTGAAATGGGGAGGGCCAAAAACGTTTTTGTCTTCATCAGTTTGTAGACGGTCCCTTAATTGCCCACAGGACCAAATCTTCAATGTAAAATGTGAGTTACAGTCTATTCTTTACATGGTCGAAGTTTAAAGGCAGTCAGTTAAATCTTTCCGGAGAAATTCTAAAACTTGTGAAAATCTGAAAGTGTCCAGATACTTTTGGGCATATAGTGTATGTATTAGTACCAGCAGGTGATTTCTTAAAAATTAATTTGCACTCAATAACACTCATGTACTAAGAGTTAACCACAGTCTAATATATTTAGTCGAAAATTTTTAGCAAACATTGAAAGATTCAGAAGACTTGAGACATTTAACATCAAAAATCATGCAGAAAGCAAAACAAAACACATAATAAAAATAGTAAACTTTCAACTTTATGAATGTTTAATGTAAATGATGGAACTGGAAATAGTCTAAGCAATAAGTTTTATTATTTAAAGAAATGAGGCATGCTGAAATGAGCAGAAAAGGTATAATGAGGCTGGTCAACTATGTAAAAGATCAATATCAGGCAAGCAAAAGACGACTGATTTTTAAATCCAAACAATTGTATAGTTTATTAACCTTCCAGTGGGCGTGCGTATGCAATATATACGTGCATTGTGCATCATATTACATATTTATATCGTTCTTTTATAAGTTTAAGTGAAATTTTGGCTTATAAAATCTTTGTTTACTATTAAGCTAATAAATACAGATAACATAAATAAAGGTTGCATTTATTTTTGTAAAACACGATCTATATGTAATACGATGCACCATATGTCGTAAAATTTGTGCAGGCGTGCCCGCTGGAAGGTTCAAGGAAAACGCTTAAAGTAATCTCAACATAAGGAATATTAATTCTATAGCTTATACTCATTCTATTCTATACTATACTGAACTTCAAGTCAACTTATAGAAGACACAACAAACCGCCCAAACAGGGAACGCACATTGGTTGAATTTTTTTAAAAAAAAAAAAGAAACATGAAACCTAATGAACAAATATAAGGAAGATATCAGCAATTTGAGGGGGAAAAAAATTGAAACTTACTCTACGCATTAGATCACGTGCTTCATGAGAGATGTAATGTGGAAATACAACCTTGTGTTTTAATATCTGAAACAATTAAATAATCAATCAGAAAAAATAAACACAGTTTATTCTTTGACTTTTCTCAAGTATTTAAGGTATGATCTAATTGCATACCACACTATATTTACCTTTTCAATTGTTTTCTTTCTATTCTCTCCTTGAAATGGAGGCTAAAAATAATAATAATAATAATAATAAAAAACAGCATGAAATACAGAAAAACAGTTAAAGTTGAATAAATATGCAAAACCTACTTTAAGGAACTAGACTGAAATTCATGTTGATACAACATAAGATTTTAGTTCAACAACAAATGTATAGGAATAAATTTTTTTTTATTTGCTGATATATAAAATAAATTTAATCTTAATTTGAAAATTCACTGCATGTTAACTTTTCAACTAAAATAATATTTCTGCCTTCATATCATATAAATACATTTTTATTTAAGCAACTTTCATTTCTTTCCCTCTCATTTTATATTTTTGTAGCATTTTTTTAAAAAAAGATTGTCACTTAAAAACAATAACCCGATATTCACCAAAATTCTTTGTTGGAAGACACAATAAATCTGCTTATTTTATGGATATAATTTAAGTTACATGCTTAGAGGCTAATAATAATGAAGAAACCAAGAGTATTTGTATGATTATTCCATAAATTCATATAAAAGGAATTGTCTTTCAATCTATGATATAATTGAACTTATAACATGCAGAGATATAGTTCTTATATCATACTAGCCTATTAATATCACTCTATTCAGATAGAAACAGCATTATGATTGAATAGTTTTTAAAATCTAATGTATATAAATAATAATAAGAATAAAAACTTACCATGTTTTACACAAACTCATTCTTTTAACTTTACTAGACTATATAATACATTTTTAATACTCAGTTTAACAATATTTCAGATGTCAATATAAGTATAAAAAGAAAACGAATAATATAAAAAGAGAAGACAGATCACAAAATGTTTAATTAGACAATAATCATCACTATTACCATAATACTATTATGAAGCTAACAATTCTTAATATTTTATTTTTATGGACTATATTTAAAAATATAACTAGATACACATAATTATATTTCTACATAAATCCATTGGTCAAAACCATTTCAGAACTGAAAAAAAATTGATATTTGCAAGCAGAATTACTATACGCTTATTAATTTTAATGTATTAAAACATTTATAAAATGACTTTCAGAACCCAACATTCTTCTTGCAATGGACAAAATTACAATAAAATAATTTAACGAAAAATAAATAAAAATAACAAAATAGAGCAGTGTTATTGTGCATAGAAGATACTGTACATCAATGTTTTTTTTTTAAAAAAAAGGTACAAAGAAATTATGTACATACACAACCAGTCAACATGTCATACATCAAAGCTCCCAGACTCCACCAATCCACAGCCTTACCATGGCCACTTTGGGTCAATATTTCGGGTGCCCTGTTTTAAAAGAGGATTAACAGATTTAGAACAAACATTTAAGAACAGGTTTCTCAAGTTTTCACCCACATCAACAATGATATAAAGTAAATTAAGTACTTACATATATTCAATTGTGCCACAAAATGTATGTGTGATACTGCCATCACGGATCGATTCTTTGCATAATCCAAAATCAGTCAGTTTAACATGGCCTTAAAAAAATGATTCAACTAATTAGGCATGCTAATAAAAAGATTGGAACAGCTTCGATATACAGCATCACTGGCGATATTTTGTATTGCGTACACAAACATGGCGTCGGTTGTGTTGCCTAAACAAACATGGTGACTGTTTTGTTGAACATTTTAGTGTTCTCTTGCATACACTTTCCAGGCAAATTTTTTCAACTTAAAAAAACATCGCTGGCTTTGCTTTTAGCAAAGCAGGAACATCATAGCTTCATTTTTTCATTACATGTTAGGAATCTAGGTTTCTTTTTTTTAATTCCAAAAAATGAGAATTTCCATACCTTAAACTTAACTTTAACCACAAAGTAGCCAATATTACAAAATCTTGCCAGTGATGCCATATAACGAAGCTGTACCAAAAGATTTTCATGCAATTACAAACAGGATGTTAAATACAGGATGCACAAAAATTGTCAGGGTTTCCTATATCCTAATTTTCCAATAAAATGCATTAAAATAAAGTAGGACAAGATTAAACACTTGATATGAATAAAGCAAAATAGTTTCCATATGGCTACTTTTTGTAACAGCAAATTCCGAGCATCCAATCATCAAGGGAATCTACAGGGAAGTTATTGATAATGTCCTTCAAATATCACCACAGGAAAAAAGTGATAGAGGCCATGGAATTGATCTACTTCAATGATACCATCTGCTGAAAAAGTCCATATCCAAGACCTTTAGAACAATTTTGCCTGATCTTTGGTTATATCCTTCTAATTATTGATTTATATGAAGGACCTCCAAACTCCATTTTCTATAGTAATTACAGTAGTGTCTCCACACCTTTCCTAACATGTGAAAATTATGAACCCATTATTGAAAAATCAAATCCACAAGAATTTTTTTTTATTATCCAACTGAAGATATTAGATTCAAAATATGCTCAGCAAACTAAAAATGAGCTTTATTGTTCACCTCTCTTTCCCAATTTGTACTTGTTAGGTAGGTGGGTACACAAAACCTTTCACACAGTCTGCGAGACATCTAAATCCAAAACTATTTGTTTGACCGATTTTCATTGTCTACAAGTAAACATTTCCGAGATGCAGTTAATATCATCTTGTGATGTATTCAGTCTTTCTGTTGCATGGTTCTAATCATTTTCTCATTCAATATAATTATTTGATGATAGACTTTTCTTGTATGCACTCATAAACCACTTTCTGCAATGATAACTATATTTAGAAAAACACTAATGTGTTCACTGACAACTTTTTTTTTGTCAGGTTTTGTATTGAAAAGTAAAGAAGTATAGAAACCTCAACAATAAATTTACAATTCCCTATCAATGGCAAAAATGCTGAGAATGGCTTTGCCTGCTAGATTTATGTCCAATTTTAAGATACTCAGCAGCTATTTGTCAACTATACTCAGAATTGATTGCAGAGTATCTCTTAACATTTGTTAGAGTCAGCAGCCATCATGCAGCATAATTTAATATAATTTAAACATTCTATCTAAAAATACCAGTTTATCATAATTGATAATAAATATTTAATTATATTTCATACTTTTTAATAAAGAAAATTCAAAATTTTGAAAGTTAACTCTAAAAACTTAAAGAATAAGATTTAAAAAATGTTGTCCTTTATTATACGAGAGAAACTTCAAAAGCTATAACAAAAATTGGGGAGGATAACATATATGCTTCCCTTGGTCAGAATATAAAATTCATTTACCTGTGGCATCTAACAAAATATTTTCTGGCTTTAAATCTCTGTATATAACACCTTCTTTGTGTAAATGCTGCAATGCTAAGACTATTTCACCTAAATAAAAGCTGCGAGAAGAAAATAAAGATTTGAATATCCATATTTCCCATCATATGAAGTGTATATACGTTATATTAATACAATTTGAAAATGTAGTATATACAAAACTTTTATCTTGTTAAAAAAGGAATAGAAAAAAGATTTATAATCTCACAACTACAAATTACCACAATAACAAAGAAAATGTTTGAATGAACGCCATAAAAGCAAATTACGTTTATGTTTTATAAACAAGTACAAAATACAATAAAGGCAAAAAAAAAGCATCAACTTACCAAGCAGTATCTTCCAGCAACATTACTTCTCTTTCAAGATACATAAATAATTCTCCACCACTGAGAAATTCCAAAATTAAATACAATTTTCTTCCAGTTTGAAATGCATAATAAAGGTCCACAATAAAAGGGTGCTGAGAGGAGAAAAAAGTGTATAGATTAACTCACGGCCATTAAATTATTATGATCAACCATTAAATAAATTTTTCATTTCTATCATATTTACATAGTCAATTTTATACTATATCACAGTATTAAAAAGAATTTTGAATTTACATAATTACAATTCCAGTAAACTGAAAAGTAGCAAGAATAAAAATGTAACAGGAATAACAAAAAAGGGACCTTACCTTGACAGTTTCCAATATATTTCTTTCAGCTTTTGTATG
This sequence comes from Araneus ventricosus, assembly GCA_013235015.1. Lineage (NCBI taxonomy): Eukaryota > Metazoa > Arthropoda > Arachnida > Araneae > Araneidae > Araneus > Araneus ventricosus. The sequence continues at coordinate 28,747 of BGPR01000191.1, read as the reverse complement.
AGCTGTGTCCTTTTTATTCTTGGCGATTGTGTCCTAAAAGAGATAACAATGTTTAGCAATAGCGAGTACAGACAAGACTTTTCCTTAGAAATTCAATGTTTGTCTGATTTCAAAAATGTTATTATAAATTCTTAAGTTTTAAGAAGTTTAAATATCATATAGAAAAACAAATTTATTTACTATATAATTACACAGCTGCCAAAAAAATAATCACATTACACAGAACTTAAAGATTTTTGAAAGCTTTTATATCTTTTTTGCCAGATGCATTTTTTTTTTTTTAAGTTCCAAATCATTAAAAAGAAATTTAAAAACCAGGGTAATTGCATAAAAACGTTTGAATTTACCTTTTTTAAAACTTTCATAGCAAAAAGTTTTCCTTGATCTTTTCCGGTTATCTTTCGTACTTGGAATACCTGCAAGAGAAATTGTTTTAAATGTTTTCTTAAAATTGTAAGTATATAAAAATAAAGTATAAGTAAGTATATTTTTTCTCTCTTAATATGTCTGAATTGGTTGGTTTCTTTCCCCTACTAGAAAAAGGAGATTCCCGTCTCAGCTTTTTTTCTGCCTTTCTCTTCCCCTTCTGAGAATATAGATGGCGCCAGAGGGACTAGTGTTTAACGTATAACTTTTCCCCGATAGCGTGGGGTAATTATTATTCTCTGGCATTTTCATCATGGGGTAAGTTCTTTGATTTTATTTTATGCAAGCTTATTAATTAAGCATGATGGCTAATATTTTGATTATCTTATTAGCGTTTTTGATGTTTGTGTGTTGTAATTTCCTTTTTCGTTTGATGTTTGAACTTGTGGATTAGCCTCCTTGGAATTTCTGTTTGGGGAGTTCGGGCTATGAGAAGCTTTGTTTAGCTTAAGGCTTGCTTCTTACAGAAAATTTCCAAAATATTCTTTTGAATCCATTTCAAATAGTTCTTAGCCCTTGAAAAGGTGAACTTGGAATGGATTCCTTGTCTTGTTTTTGATTTTCGTTTCTTTCGAATTACTCTAGGATTGCTTTTATTACCTTCATTTTTTACTTTTGGCTATATTTGTACAATTATCTGTCTAAGTATATAAATAACTTTCAGACAACTTTTGACCAACTTCTTATGCAACTTAAATGTGTTTTCTGTCTAGCTTTCATAATCAGATAAATTTCTTTCACTAAATGCAAAACAAATTCCAATTTTTATACTTTTAAATAACTGTTTTAATCACTAATATAGCATAAGGACTGAAAATCACCTCAAAGATTTATCACAAAATTACTTTAGGCAAGCTAATGAAAGGAGGAGGAAATTGACAGTTCTAACCCAATTGCTCGATATCCACAACAAGCTTAATAAAAATGAAAAATAAGGTTCTTGTAGGGGAAAGAAAAACACCACAGTAAAGCTTTGCAAGTCAAAACACTCCCTTTTTAAAGAGATTCATCACTTTACAAAGGCTAAGAATTTTCATTAAAAATTTTTATTAATAAAATTTGGCCAAATTAGCCGAGATGATAAATATAAATTTTGTGAAAACAGATGGGAAAAAAAAAAACTAAAAGTTTTAACAATTCATTGTATAAAGAGACCATATCAATTTAATTTTTCTCTACAACATTTCAAATGTCTTTAAAAAACTAGGCCACGGTGGTTCTGGTAATCATTTTTCAAGCAAATAACTGAAGAATTCCAAGATTGTGATACATCAAATCAAAATATATCTTAGGAACAACATAAATCTTTCCTATTCCCAATAATTATACTAGAATTCAAACAAAGGGTCAATGCTCAACAAAACCATGAGCTGTATGAAAGTAGCATTTCAGGATTGAAAGCATTATAACAATATTTTTTAGTTAAACATACAATAAACTTTATCTGAATATCAATCTAATATTTAAGTGAACATTTCGTTTAAAGAGAAAAAAATCAAGCTTCATAAATAAATGATGATAAATTAGATAGTATCTAAATTATTTACTTACTTTCCCATACCCGCCTTTTCCTAAAACTTTGAGAAGTTCGAAGTCCTTAGGTCCAGTTTTTCCAGAACCCACATCATATTCAATATTTTCATCGATGGTTTCATCAATCTCGGACCTAAAAAAAAAACGATTATCAATATAGCAAAGTTAATCACAACTGCACTACACTGATTAATTTTATTAGAGGTTAAAATCTTCTGGTCCGATTTTAATATGAAATTTTATTACTAAAAGACATCTTTATAAACAAAAAGAAAACTGTATGTGTGATATTAAAAATATCCAGAATTTGAAAGATTTAATATATAATTTTTTTTTTTTTTCATCCACCAAGCAGCAAATAGGGAGAAAAATTCCAACTTATCTGTGGCGACGAATTAGATTTTTCATGTCAAATTTGTGAGCTCTGATAAATATATATCTTTTAGATGCATAACAGGATGTAAACGAGTACAATAAGTCAACAAAACAAAAACACTATCGTTTTCAATAACAAAAGACATGATATTCAAACAAAATTCGATTTTGGGAGAAAAGTTTCACTATCCTGAAACTAAAAAAAAGGCAAAAATAACTTTTACAGAGAAGCTTGCAAATTTTTTGAAGTTCATCACTCTAAAATATTACAGAAACATTCACCAAAGGAATTTGGTAGGATATTATTTTAATATGATAGCAAATTTATAATACAATTTATACCTACAATGGAAGAAACCAATAACACAAAGCAAAAATGGACTTTCTTTTAATCAGAGATTATTGCAACTCATTATTTTAGAAAAATCTTTTTTAGTGCTTACAGTTTTTTCAATTGATTCACTACCAAAAAAAAAAAAAAAAAAAAAACACTGACACTTACTCTATTGAAGGCAATACATGCGTCTCATCAGGAACCTAGTAGAATAGAGGAAAAAATACTCATTAAAATACTACAGGTTAAAAATAAATTTAACTTCCATGCAATTCATTTAAATATATAATTTTTTTTTTAAATAAAGATTTAGTATTTCACTTCAATACATGATGTCTAGTTTAAATTAAAAGATATGTAGTCAATTTCAATCCTTTTAGAGTTTTAATATCAGTTAATTTTGAAATCATTAGGCAAATTTAAGAATAATTATCAGAAATTCATATTTCCTTAAAGTGTAAAAATTCCGAATGGTATAAAAAAAGTTGTATGTATTGCTTCTAATACTTAGACATTTATTGCTGAATTCTCTAGTTCCAACAAAATTTCTAAAATCTCCAACTTGAATATATTTTTAAATCATTCCCATCCCCACCCCCAAGTTTAAAAACTAATAAATTCAGACATATCATAATTTAATTGACAGAATACATAACAAAATAAATTCTAACTGAATAAAAGCTCCCCAATTTTAGAAGGGAGAAAGAGAATGTTATTAATATGAAGAAACTATATTCTTCCTCAAATCTTGGATTCTAAACACCTAGTTTATTTAATAATTAGTTTGTCTTCTAGTTCCGAGTTCTTTCAGATTGAAAAAATGTCATGATCTTAAGAGATTTGTGACCAATAATACCTTTTTTTTTTCAATGGTCTACTTTTTGTTCCAACAGTTTCAATACAAGTTTTGATTATTGCAGGATATCAGTTACACTTTTAACTGAATAAAACTGCCACATCTTTAACAGTTTATTTGGCAAAATAAATATGCTGTCAGCATGCAGATGAGGTCTCTTAACTTACATCAGATTCTACAGTATCAGCAGCTCATTTGTGACTTTAAATCTTGAATAGCAATTTAATTTTAAAATTTATTTTTATTTAAATTTACTAATTACTATAAAAATATTCAGGCGACTGATAATTGTTTTCTACTGAAAACAATTGATTTTAAATCTTAATATTTATGATTTTTTTCTGTCTCTGAAATGAGTTTTTCTCATAGAACCATAAAAAAGTAAGACCCTTCTAACCCTTTACAGGGCCATTTTTTTCTAATAGTGCTATAATAAAATGGCTTCGAGATTTATCAAACAAAAGAAATTCATTTAGCATATTCGAAGACATTAATTTTTTTGTTAATTAATTTTGCTAATAGTCAAGTCCATACACTTTCTTATGGTTTGAGAAAAGAAAATGGAACATCTAGGAACGAGAACTTATGCCAAACTTAAAAAAATGCATTTAAAAATTGATGAAGTTGGTGGTAAGTATACTTACCAAAGCCTTAGAAAGGGTTCAAAGCTAAATGGCAGAGTTGTAAAATAACTGCTAAATATTTTTAAAAAATTATAAATTCTTGAAGGAGAAGACTACAAAGGAGAAAACCGAACATTCCTACATAACATTATTAACATGGAAACAAATATATGCAAAAATATATTTAAATTATGGATGTAACAAATAGTGATTTGGCCAAATAGCCAAATTTTTAAAACCATTTCACTTTTGATTGTAAATGAAATATTTTTAAAATTTTAAATAAAAAAAAATTGAACTTCTAATAGATACGATGGAGTGTCCACTTAATTGGTGGGGAAAAAATGAAGTAAAACTTCCAAGGTTTGCAAATTTGGCAAGAAAATATCTTTCAGCACCTGCGAGCGTTATGTAGTGACAGTTTATTTTCTGAAGCTGGCAATATATATGAAACCATATGGAACAGACCTCTATAAATTGCTATGCAACATCATTAAATACACCTTATGTACTATGCAACTTAATATTGGATAAACATTAGTTTTTTTTTATATAATAAATGTACTGGAATGCAATTCTATTCAATATTCTTTATTAAATATATTTAAAACAACATTTTTCTTAAAACATTTTATCCTGAATTTATTCTGACCATTATCTGTGTAGCATTCAGCCAGATAGAATATTTGGAAAAGAGCCAAATAGGTCTAATACTGAATATTTCTTGTATCCCTAGTTGGTATAATACGAGTAAGAAACCGAACAGAATTCCTGAAAAATTATTGTTCTTGCATCATAATTTCAGGTTTTGCAATGATAAATTATAAGTAACTTCATTAAATATACCTATGCACTGAGTAACTGATATGTAATCTCTACTAATAATAAAGAAGAATATATGTCTATGTGTTAGTGCTCTATAGGGCAGGCCGCTGAACCTAGAGCTACGAAATTTGGCACAAACATACTTTGGAGGGTGGGAATCTGTACCTCGGAGCCTTTTATAAAAAAAAATTTATTAAAAATTAAGCAAAATTTCAGCATTTTTCCTTAATAACTTACGAACAGATTACAGCACAAAAATCATCTTGAGTACACCACCTGAAAGTGCAAAAAATTACCTTTTCAATGATATCAATTAAGTTGCGGCACAATTTCTCTAATTTTAATAATTTTTTAAAAATATTTTTGGAATAATTTACAACGATACTTTTCATTGTTGCAACACAACCGAAACCAATTTCATTGTTTAAACAAATATTTAATTGTGTGTTTCCAATTCATTATTGAAAGTTGAGGTAATATTTTAATGCATTTTATATTCATATTTTATTTCCTCAAAACTTTTATGGAACCTGTAAACCAAATTCTCCGAGATATTACGTATATTAAGAAATATATCCAATAAACTGAATGATTATGGTTGCAATGTTTCCATTCTTCAGCATGTTTTAATTCAGCTAACATGCCGCTGGCCATAAAATGTGCTGCACCATTTTAATGTTGAAATCGAATGCATAGTTGGCAAGAGAAATAAAGTGAAGATGGCACTGGCAACATACAATTAGATGTTACATGGCATGGTCAGTTATTCGACTCCATTAGGGACATTCATGTAGACAACGAACAGGCGCAAGGCCACTAAAAGAACATGGGTTAAATATCGACCACAATCTGAAGTTTAAAATTACGTTCTAAAAGCAGCCATGAATATAAAATGATACAAGATTCAATTGAAGATTAGCCTGGAGTTTAGGGTGTGTACTCACTTTGTTTCCCTTAAGCTCGCCAATTGTTATCGCCAAGAGAGAGAGTGCCAGAACATATGTTTCGGATGCAAGTTGAAAATTTTTTCGGCATCGTTTTAGCATGCGCCGACAGTTCTAGGTTTACGGCGGATGCCCTTAATTTTGCCTCATTTCCATTGGTACTGTCTGCTCTCTTAGATTTGATTGGTCGGCATACGAATTTGAATAATACCTCATTAGGAATTTCTGATCATTTACCAAATGATTTTTTTCAATAACCGTTCGCTTCTCTTCTAAAGATTTTCGTTCATCGAATTTGCTGTTTCACTTTCTCTGTGTTGATTGATTATGGCTTCCAAATATCGAACAAGGAATGTTTTTTCTGGAAAAAATGATTCCCTTGCCATGTTTCATTATCTTTAGATGTTGTGTTTTTCCTGTGTTCATGCTTTCCCCATATGTTTCGTTTCTTGATGAAAAAGTGAAGCTACGAGGGGCCCACTTTGCTGAAAGCGAAGCTGCTGATGTTTTTTTAAGTTAAAAAAATTTGCCCAGTGCACACTTGCAATGCCAAAGGCATTGTGTGTTCAATCTCTCGTTTTGAGATGCCATAGGCATCGAATGTGCAGGAGACCTATAAAAAACTCACTGTGCATCATAAACTGTGTTTGGCGATGCCAAAGAAAATTGGCGAGAAAATAGTACGCACCCTAAACTCCAGGTTTACCCAATTGAAATCTTATTCCCGGCGAACAAGCTGGTCGCTGAAGGTGGCTGGTTCTGCAATCTTCTTTGTTAAATGCGTATTTAACAAAATTATCTTTAATATATTCAGCAAAAGGGCAGAATACCAAATAGTTGCTGAATATTTGTTAAATCCCTAATATATTTTTTTGTATAGTAAAATACTACAGTATTTGGCTCCCCCTATTTTAAATTCTTCTAGGGATGTAATGAATATTCGGCCAGCTGAATATATTCAAAGTAATAATTTTTTTAAAAAAAATATGCTTTTAAATATATTTAATGAAGAATATTGCAGAATTACTATTCAGTACATATATTAAAAAATGTCCTAACGTTTGCCCAATTTAAAGTTGCATTGTATGTAAGTGTATCTAATAATGTTGTGTATAATTTACCATTGTAAAATCTGAAATTATGATGCAAGAACAATAATTATGCAGCATTTTCAGGAAGATGTCTGTTCTGTTTGGTTTCATACATATATTAAGAGCTCCATAAAATAAATGCTCACTATATACTGTGCTCCCAGGAGCTGAAAGATATTTTCTCCCTAAATTTACAGAAATTGGAAATTTTTCCAGGTTTTTTCCCTGCACTAATTAAGTGTAGGTACAATCTATCCTAGCTATCAGAAATTTTAAGAAAAATGGGAATTTACTTCCAATATCCTTAATTTATCTACTGAATTTTCGTTCGTGTTTGTCATTGCCATGCTCTGCAATGATGACCTTTTCACTTCTGTTTAGCAAGTCCAAAATGTAGAAGGTTTCTCACATTTTATTATTGGAATTAAGATATTTAGAATATTACAAAAAATACATCAATGTAACAATATTTTTTAAATATGCAAATAAAATATCATTCTTTTTTATTTAAAATTTGAGCTGTATTAAATTGAAATCAAAAGTAAAATGTTTTTAAAAAGTAGGTATTCGTCGAAATCAATATTAGTTACATTCCTAATTACTTTCACAGAATAATTCTGAAGTAAAAAATGCAGCATACTACATCAGTGGTGTGCAAACTGTGGTCACGAAACTTTTTTTACACAAAGCAAGAGAGTCGGAAATAAAAATAGTTTGAGCACTATATGACAAATGACTAGACAGAACATGCATCCTTTAAGGCAAATGAAAAATAAAAAGATTAAAACAGACTGACCAGGAATAAATTTTCATCTTTATCTAACCTTTTCAAAGAAATGTTATTTCACAAGCACACCATAAAAAAAAAATCAGCAGAAAACTATCATAATTCATCTGAATATTTCATTTCAATTAATTAGTTATTTTGCTTTACTAATAAGTTTATTTCCCTTGCATTTCACAAGGTAGATGTGATCTTCCAATGCTAAATGATAAAGTAGTGAACAATTAAAGATATCTTTTTATCCTTCTACTCGCAAAGAACTTTCAATGAAACAGATGTCTATCAGTAATTCTTAAAGATAACAGAAAGGTTAAAATTTCAAGTTTGTACGATACCAGATGTCTGAATACATACAATATTTTGGTAGTTTAAAAAAAAAGTTGGATAGCTTAAAATATTTGTTTTTGAAAATTTATAAAGCATGCAATTTTCTTTACAAACCGTTTGGATGCAGTAGGAAAGTATTTAATTCACCCTTGCTAAACTTATCAGTTGGAATTTCAAGTCACCTTGTTTATAGTTTTATCTCCCTTTCTTAACCCCTTTAAGACCGGACGTATTTTGGTAACCGATGGATTAAACAGACTTCAACTCAAAAACGGACAGTATCTGCCATCTAATGAAAAAAAATGGAATTCTAGAGATTCTAGAAATAAGAAAAACCATTTCTTCCGGCATTTACTGCATACAATTAACCAGGAAACAGAAACATAAGCTAACTCTAACCTGCACGCAGGTTCAGTCTTGAAGGGATATAGTCTCAACAGATATGCAGTGGCTAATCGTTTTACTAACAAGAACACAATAAGCAACTCTGCGGGTCAACTGAAAATAATTTGGCCCAACCAAAGTGTACAGAACGGTGCCAAACTTGAATTTTTTTTTAGCGAAATATCGCTAAATGTGATAAGCCAATGGCGGACGGTAACATGGCGGAAGTTTGGCGAGTTTTTCATGATTTGGCACCAGCTTGGCGAGAGATGTACCGTACACTTTGGTTTTACCAATAATTTCAAAAACAAAGAGGATGCTTACCCACTTCAAGCAACTGTTTCAAGATGTCAGGAAATTTCATTCAGCCATAAGCTGAACATTAAAAACAGATAAAGTTATTATCCCCCTCCAGTCACATTAATGATAAACAAAGACTAAAATTTTAACAAATAGAAACCTGTATTCAAACTTAGTAATGGGAGAGAAAAAGAAAGCAACAACAAATCTTTAAAGTAAATGAACAATTTTTAAAAAAGCTGGATTGAACATTAAAGACTAACAGCTTAAAAATATATTTATATCTACATTAAAAATATATACATTTCTACTATCTGCCCAACATTTGCCAGTATTTAGCCCACAAATTTGATTTTAAGCTAGAAGAAATTTCAACAACTTTTAAACATAATTTTTGCTACATATTTTTAAAAAGTGTATTATATCAATCTTACAGTGCATATGATTAACATTTTAATTCATATTTAGTTTTAAAAAATGCACATTCCCCCCCCCCTTCAAAATATGACCAATATTACAACTTAGAATTCTCTGTAATTTTAAACCATTCCATGAAGTCAACATCTAAAAGGAAGAAATTAAAAGATAAAATTTTTACCACCAAGACAAAAATCAAACCAATAAATGTTAGACAACCAATGAACTGCAGAATCGATAGTACATTGAAGATTCATATAGGAAATGAAAGATTAAAAACCTCAAGCACAATCAAAGAAAATCGTGTAATGTAGTGGTGGATATAGGATATCTATATATTGTATGTGAATTAAAATGTAAACATCAGAAGAAAAAAAAAGAGGTTAAAAAACCTTGTACATTTTCTTCTATGTTTATTTAAATGCTACTATGATATTCAAATTATATCTTTAACACTGCATGTTAAATGTTTTTTTTTTTCTTTTCCTTTCTCTCTTTCAATATATCTGGAAAATAACTAGGGTAGATGCTCCAGTTATGGCCACATTTTATCTGTTTTTCCAATAATTAACCAGTAATTTCAAATTAGCCAATAATAAGCATTCCAACACTTTAAGCAATCCTTATTTTACTATTTTAAATTTGATTGGTTCATTTTTCTCAATCATGTAACTTGTTAAAAAATCAAATGTATGATCATGTGTTGTATGCTCACAACTGTTAAGGTTTTTGTTAAGGAACAAGGTTTTACAGTTTTTCATCAACAGGCTCTCAGAATTAAAAGTTTAAACTAAAACTGATTTCCCTTAGGTAAGCTTTCATTTTATTCTGATTTCATATCAAAATTAATTATTTTTAAGATTAAATGGGTGGTAGCCAAAACTGGTACTTCAAATTTACTATATGTGCCAGTTTTCGCCACATAGTTCATTTTTGTGTTTTTAGTCATTACTTCAATTTAAAAATATCTGGATGAAATAAAATCAACTAGTTTTGTTCCTGAAATAAAAGCAACTGATTTATTTTTGTTTCTAAAATAAAAAGTAACTGATATAGTTTTGTTTTTGAAATAAAAGTAACTGATTTAGTTTTGTTTCTAAAATAAAAATAACTGATTTAATTTTGTTTTCATTTTACATAGTAATGACTCCAATTAAAAATAAGAAGGCATGTAGCATTTCCATAAAAAGATTGTTACTCACCATCTAAAGTTGGTAACACAGTTAAGAACATTCAAAATGGAATGTCAAAAACATCTACATTTTGAATGTTTACCTCACATTTATGTTAGAAAATTTCAACTTGAGGAACCTGACTCGAGTGATGAGGAATATTCTTTTAGATGCATGGATTGCTCTAATTTTAAAAATGATTATGATGAATTTGATTAATGTTGCAATTAAAAATTATAAAAATACATATTTGTGGATATTGTTAGTGAGTATAATAATGTAAATTCTTTGTAAGATGCCTATGCTTTAAGCATTTGCAATGTAAGTTTATTGCTCTCCCCATTTTTTGTTTCATATTTATCATTCATTTCATATTCATTATTATTTTTTTTATCAAAAAAAAAGTTATGCGAGTATATACAGCTTGTATTTTCATCAACCAAATTAAATTATTGTTTTCTGCATTCCTGTTTCTTTTTTTTTTAAACTGAAATCTGCAGCTAAAATCAGCTTAAGTAAATTTTATTATAATCTTTATAAATTCATAAAAAAAATCACATTTAAAATAACAGAAAGTAATGTACTAAAATACATATTGCATAAAAATTATTTATTTTTGCTTAAAATTGATTAAAGTGTCTGTTAAAAATATAATAGTGTGGCCATAACTGGTGCAAATGGGGTTAATTTATTTAAAAATTCATAACTCAAAATATAAAATTTTCTTAAGAAAAATTTTTTAACTAGCAGAAAGCCAATAAAATTTGCTAAAGGATAGTACAAGTATGATTTAATATGCTTTAAACAGTCACCCACTTTGAAATTTCCATTTCAAATTTTCTCTTAAGGTGGCCATAACTGGAGCATCTACCCTATTCCTTTCCCTGTATCCTATGAGATGTCACATTCTACACAAATTTAAAAATAATTTAATTCAAGAAAATATAGTTATCTGTAACAATTTCTAAAAAAATAAAATCTATTTAAAATTAAAATTTTATTCAATTTCAATTAAATTTAATCACGTTTTCAAAATTAATATTTCAAAGCACCCTAATATACGGCCACTCAATTAAATATTACACTGTACAATTTTATTGAATGTTAAATTCCACGTAAAAGCTTAAAAAATTCCCGTTAATAGAGAAATAACTTGAAATCTCTAAACACATTTAAATATTGAATTTCTTATTTGGGGGAGAGATGCAAAAACGAACAAAAATGGCCCAATCATATTTTTTTAAGTTACCAAACACAACACTAAGGAGAAAGTTAGGATACGAAATCGAGAACCTCAAGAATTATTTAAATGAAAAACACGTAACGAGGAAAACCAGAAACTATGCCCCACATTTTCACTTCGACCTACATAAAAAAAAAAAAAAACTAGAGCAAGGTCGACGACTTTCACAAATTCCAATTCAATAAAATTTTTCAATTTAATCTTACGAATAAAAGTGAAAGGAGAGAAATTTTCCGTGAAACCATTTGAAGAAGCAATACATTTCAAGAACATTATCTAACAGAAAAGGAAATTGAGTAAACTAAATGTCAAGGCAACCAACGTAACACGCGGAAATGGAATAAATGCACGAGAAACGAATATATATTTTGACCGTACATTTTAACTGTAACCTAATACAGTTACTTATTACTAAAATAAAAATACAAGATCAAATAGTAATATTGATGAAAACGTCTCATAACACAACAAAACGATAGAAAATATGTTTTTAGGCTTACATGCACCTGTCCGTCTACTTCTATAGCTTCAATAGCATCATCATCGGATTCATCGTCATATTGTTCAACTTCGTGTAATTCCAAGTCAAACACATCACCCATTTTTAATATCCGAATAAAGAATCACAATGAAAAGTTAAAATCCTAAAAATGCCGAGATAAATCGAATTTCAATAAGAATTTTGAATAAATATGGGACTCGCAGGTACGAGACGAAAACAAACCAAGTTCCACAAAGCGAATGTAGTTGAGTTGTCCATTGCTGAAAAGTCAACAAATAAATTTCCATTTCGAATGCGAAATTGCTGGCTATAAGACACGTGATAGGCTGTCGCGAGATAAAGGAAAACGAATTCTTTCGCAAGAACGCAGAAATAAAATTAATTTTTTGAAATTTTCAAAATCTCTATTATTAATTGCAGGGAGAGAATTATAAACTAAATTACTCTTGATTCAATAATAGTAATCTACTTGAGGATTACCACAGAGAATATGCTATTTAGCCTATGTCGCACTAGAGTTGCAGTACTGAACAAAAGCAATTTATCGGCTAGTTAAAATTTTACAAAATTTTATTTTTGCGTTTGAGCTTTCATTTTTCTTTCCATTTGGTTTAATAGATGTTGTAAACTGAATTTGTATTTATTGTACCAGTTGGTTTTGTAGCCCAGACAAACGAAATAATCATGAAAGCACTTTCAGTTCATGTAATCAATCAGAATAGACCCCTTCTGCTTAGTTCATTCGGGTTAATGCAGAACTTCCGTCCCCAGGACCGATTTCTGGTATGATGCTTGGCAACGGGAAACCGGAAGTGGATTCTTGGCACGGAAATTCTGGCACTCAAAATAAACAAGACAGGAAACTCGACCACACACATTTATGGGGGTCTATTATGGTACCTCCGGTTGGGTTGAGAGACGTCACTTTTTCCGCACGTTAATAACGGGAAAAGTGATGTCTCCCAACCCAACCGGAGGTACCAGAATAGACCCGTATAACTCAAATTAATTAATCCATCCTTAACAATCATTCTTGAAGTTCTTAAACAACAAATGTTTTATTGGATAGGAAATCTATTCGAATCGTGTGTGCAGGAGGTTGATATGGAGAACGAAGAGTGTAAATTTGTTAGAGGATCTGCTAGTTAGTTTAAATTGCTAAAAATTAAACTTTTCAATCATTGTTTTCAAAATAGAACAACTGAGAATGTTAAAAATATTTATGTTTCATTGGGAATTTGAACCTACTGCCAGAAATACAGTAGTGCGCGTCTGCTTATACACATACTTAAGTCGAGATTTAGACAAACATAGTTTCATTTCATTTATCCGAAGCATGCTTATAGTCTTTTGCAATGTCATATTCACAATATCTGAATATAATTAATATTTTAATAATCAATATTTGAATAAACTTTGTGAAACTGGAAATCACATTGTAATAGTAAAGATTTCATTATTTTTTTCTCTTAAAATTGCCAAAAACTAATTTAATGTAAAAATAACTTTCACTAATATAAATTTTATTCCTCATTCTCTTAATGTATCATTTTTACTTAAAAATGATAACTCTTGAATTATTAATCAATTTATGTAAATCATGTTTAAAATTTTACGTCATCATGTTTATACATTAAAAAATGATTTACTGTCGGTTTTCAGATACGGAAATCCTCTGCTCTTTTGCGCATGAGCCAGCTGTCTTTGATTTAACGAAAATAGGGCGAGATGAAAGATGGAGAAAGATAATCTAACTCTTTTACTGTACAATATATAGGAACATTTTATTTTTATTTACTGATTTGCCGTAAATTGGGAATATTTCAACTGATTACATTACATCGGGAGAGCTAACTAAGAGAAAAACTCGCCTACTCAAAAACTTTTTTTACTCACTACATATCACCCCTCTGCGCAGTAAATTCGTCCAAAAGTGATAGCCGCGGCTTTCTGAATCGGACAGTAATATCATTTAAGTTTACAGCTATAATGCATACATATTTCCAAAGCTGTTTAAAATTTATTTTTTTATTGTAGATGAATATTTTAAGAATAGCGAAACCAATGAGCACGAGTTTTATACAAATAGGGGAGGGACATTGAGTACATTGTAGTTGCTTCTATTTACAACTTATTTTTTATCTCAAGCATTCACATAAAAATGTTACACTGATCAGTTTAATACTTCCCTAATTAATATTAAAACAGTACATGGAAGCCGAATTCTTACTATTCTTACTATGACCATTAACCTTCGAAACAGGAGTGTAATAGCATTTGAAATTTTGGCTAAGCAAAGACAATTTAAACTAAAAATTTAAAATGTTTTTTTTTCTTTGATTCAATGAGACGATCATTCTGTACTACAGATGTGCTATGAAAATGTGATGCTTAAAATTACAGGCCAATGAAAGTAAAGATCTATAGGAAGAAACGTTGAAGATAGAAGTTTTATGCTGAAGCCTCACCGATGTATAAACATTATGTAGATATAAGAACCACAACTCGCAGAGTTTAAGAAACTCATCCTCACAACATTAAGAAAACAGACAGGGGATTTATGCAGAGAAAGGGCAGATAACCAAAAATCTTAAACAGACTGGGCAAGTGTGAAATACAGGTGAAGTGTTGGGATTCCTGGATTCACTCTCGCCAGTGGAGCGCCCCCCCCCGACAGAAATCCTGGATCCGCCACTGCCTAAACCTTTCCGAATTCACTGACTCTGAAACCCCAACGATATATTCAATATAATCGCAATATGAACTCCACTCTCTCAGGCTGACAGATATCGATATCATATCGAGTACTTTCATTCTGAAAGCCTTAACAATATGCTCGATATGAAGCTAAGGGGTCTATTCTGGTACCCCCGGTTGGGTTGGGAGTTGGGTTGCGTTCCGTTGTTAACGTGCGGAACCCAACCCAAACGGGGGTACCAGAATAGAGCCCTAAATTTTGAGCGATAAATTACCAAATATTAAACTCCTAGTTTTCAAAACAGAAATTTATGTTCGCTTTCTTGTAGTTATAATAAATTCTTTTTTCTTTCTTTTTTGCTGCTTAATTTCCCTTAGATTCTTCGCACATACATTGAAATTAATTGAATTTAAGATTTACGGCCTTATTCACCATCCATGGTTAAATCCTGATCAGCGGTTAAAAGGGAATTTACACGAACAAGCGAATGCTGACCGAAATGATCGGCTGGATGTATACCCTAACTGGTGAGTTGGCGAGAAACTCGTTTGGCTCGAAGGCAAAGGGTAATTTTAAAAATCGCCAACAACAGAGAAATTGAGATGCCATGCCAAAATAGCAACCCAATAAAGTATACATTTGGCAATGCATTTCGGTCACCTTTCGCATTATTATAGCAGAACCATCATTTAACCGCTGATCATGGTTTAACCATGGATGGTGAATAAGGCCGTTAGTTTTTCATTTCCTGTTCTATCTGCGCACGGATTCAATAGAGGTTATGCTCTTAACTTTTATCGATTATTTCGATTCGATGCAATGAGATGTTTAACATCGAAGCCAAGTCCAGCTAACTCTGACTATGATCAAGATATTTCGATGCATCGTTATTTTAACTCCAAATCTGGAGCCAAAGCAATCGCTTGCAACAAATAATAACCCGAGTTGGCTTACTTTAGCAATAATAAATTTTTCCCGGAAGAGGTTTTTCTCTCTTTTTATTTTTCTTTTACGTAATTTTCCCTTGGATTTTAGAATACATTGAAATAAATTATTGTTGCTAGTAACTTTTTATTTCTTGCTTCATTCCGGCTTTGTTTTCAAATTAAATTATTATATTTAATGCTTCTGCTGTAAAACTTCCGAATAGTTACTTTTATTACGTGTAGTTCTGATCAGCTGTACTACCAATTGCGCTAAAATTCTAGTTGTATATTGATATAAAATTATCCATTCATACATTGAAAATAATATAAAAAGTTTAAGTTTTTTTAAAAGTTTATTTAAAGTTTTTCATTCAAGTAGTGAATTAATTTTTAAAGATTTTAGACTTTGAATTAAGGATTTATTTGAAACTACTTAATTTGGATTGTTAAAGATTGCGTTTTGTTATTTGTGTTGCTATGTTTTTTTTTCTTTTGTGAAAAATGAAATAAATCGATGTTTAATAAATAAGCAGTAATGAAGCTAAAATTTTAAAAATCACTCCAGTATTTTAAGGAATGACGGAATTCATTAAATATTATGATAGATTGTGACATGCCAACTTTTCTTAAGCGAACTGCTATTCCAGCATTGTATAGTCTGATCGAAAAGATCAATACTATTATTTTTTTTTATTTGAAGTAAAAGGCAAAAAATATGTTTATTGTTTCAAATGAAAATTAAGAAAGATATAAATAAAAATTTCTGTCATTTGGAATAATTTTGATTAGTCAATGTATTTAGAGGCGATTTATAATTCAAATAAATAAATAATAAAATCTCGATGTATCGAGAAATATTGATTTATCTCAGACGATATATCGCGATATTGAAATCTGGTTATCGCCCAGCCCTACTCTCGAACGTACAACTACATTTACTTTCGAAACACTAAAAATAAATATAGATTAACATTAATATGACACATTTAGATCGAATTAAATTAACGAGAGCATTAAGAATGAAATATTAAACGTAGAATTTCATTTCTGTTGCAACTGAAAAAGGTATTGACAAACATAAGAGAACACAAAGCAAACAGCTGTAAGCGCGTGGAAAGAAGAAGTAAGAAGAAGAAACTAAAATAGATATGCAGGTGCTGCCTTAAGTATAAATAAATACAACATCGGACATCTGGAATCGTAAATTTAACCACAGCTGCCTTATCTTATCTGTCTTTTCTTCAAGTACTTTTTATTTGTATATGTTCAGAAGAGTTACTTCAGAAACGAAAGTGAATTTTGCATGTTGCTAAAAATGATGCATGACTTTCTCCTTTTTGCCGTTAGTAATTTCACACTCTAAAATACGCCTTTTTAAAGGTTCTTTTATCAATTTGCATGAATAATTTAAATGTTAATCCATCAGTATGAATCTTTTCTATGTTATAAATCACATAGAGTAAATTATTAATTGCTAGCAGACGTTGCCCGTGGAATCAGGAATTCAACAAAATAAAGAAAAAAAAGAAGAAGAAAAAAAAGCCCACAATGACATGAAAAAGTTCTGAAAACAAAAAAAAAGATGCATATTATTGATTTTCTCGCTTATTTTTCTTCGCGATAATGATATTTCAACTATAGGAAAACAATACAGAGAATGTTAATCCGAAACAATATTAAAAATTGCAACGTGAAAATGATTATTATACAGCAAGTAAAATATGCGAGACATAAACACGTTAAGACACTGCCGAAAATAATAATCGAAGTCATTCAGTTGAAGGTTATGACGTGTCCTGCGCTCTGCATCGTCAGCCAATCAAAATTGCCAGCAACGTTCTGGAGAAGTGTCGCTGGAGGAAACTGGCTAGAGGAAAAATATCTTTCAACTGACCAGGAAAAAATTAACTAAAAAAACGGGGAAAATAAATTTTAACCATTCTTGTTTTAAATCTGACAGAGCCTGTGCAGTTATAAGCTGAATTTTTTTTTTAAATAATAGTATTATTAGAACGTTGGATGCAGCAAATTTAGAAACAAAAATAAAATTTCGATGGCAAATTTCTGACTATTTTTTTAAAAATTCTCAAAATTCAGTAAATTATGTTTGAAATTCAAAACAAACTTCATTAGAAAGAAAATCGTTTCTTCTATCCGATGGTGCATTGATTGTTTTCCAACGATCATTAGAAAAGATACTACGGCCGTAAAAGTGCCAAAAATGAACCAAAACAACACAAAGCATTAAATAAAAAATTTTCTAGATTAAATTTTGAAATTCTGGATTCGGGGTGCATTGAGTCACCATTACGACTACCTGTGTGCCAAATTTCATGGCTGTCAGTGCGATAGATTCGTCTGGACATCGCACACACACACACACACAGACACACGCAAACATTGCCTTTTATAAGTATAGATCACTAGCAGTACCTTCATGGCGTTGCCCGTGACATCCTAAATTTCAACAAAATTTTTTTAAAAAGCTTACAATCTTGAGCAAAGGGATTATGACGTCACGTGGTTTCGACGAAATGCATGCTGGGAATAGAACACCGCGACTGTTGTTACGAAGAATCGATGGAAAAAATAGAGCGAAAATATTTTAACACTTCAGAAAAAAATTAATTAATATTCAACCATAAAAGATATTTTAACCGTCCTTGTTTTAAATCAGGGGGAAATATTCCATTCATTACCTCAAAGAAATGAAGCAGATAAATTAATTATAACGGGGGATGCAGTAAATTTAAATGCGAAAACAAAATTTTGTCGGCAAAACTGACTATTTTTAAAAAATTTCTCAAAGTTGAGTAAATTACGTTTGAAGCTCAAAACAAATTTCATTAGAAAGAAAATTGTTTGTTATATCCAATGATGCATTGATTGTTTTTCAACTGTCATTAGAAAAGATACTACAGCCGTAAACGTGCCGAAAACAACCCAAAACAACACAAAACATTAAATAAAAAATTTCTAGATTAAATTTTAAAATTCCGGCTCCGAGATGCATTGAGTCACCATTACGACTACCTGTCTGCCAAATTTCATGGCTGTAAGTGCGATAGATTTGTCTGGACATCGCGCGCAAGCACGTACGCACGCAAACATTGCCTTTTAGTAACATATCATTATGAAATCGTATTGTCTGGACATAGCACACACACACACATTGCTTTTTATAAGTATAGATGAAAATGAGAATTAGGTAGGCATACGAAATGTCATAATAATTAGGTATACAACTGAAACGCAGTAAAGTTTTTCTGAATTTTTTTTCACAAAAACATGATTTTCTTAGAATAATTTTGGCGTTGCCAATGTTATACAATAAAAACTGAGAAGAGCCTGGGTATACATATTGTTGAATAATGATACACTGCTGGGCATATGCTAAGGACGATTTTTAAGATGCGAATAATTAGGACTAATTATGGATACAATGGTTCGCAATCAGTTGCAGAGAATCGTGGGTTACACACTTGTCGGAAGTAACATTTTACAGTAAAGATACGGTCACGAGGTCATTCAGGGGGTCGGGCAGAAAGTGAGGAAGACGAAAAGGTATTTTGTCCCACCCCGTTTCACAGAAAGCTGATAATGATTTGAAACTTTCATCAATGGTTTTGTTTGATGTACATAATATTTACATGCATTTTCGTAAAAATAGCAAGAATTTTCAGGAAAATATAAAGGTTTCTTTAAAAAAATCCCAAATTTTCCAGCATGTTTTTTGCTTACAACATGCAGAGCTTTCGATCAAATTGTACGGCACTTACAGAATACTTGACAATATCTAAAAGAAGCATCGTATTAAAATTTGAATTAAATACTTTAAATATTACAAGAAAGATGATAACTTGCAGTAAATAATTTTTTACTGCGCATGTGCGAAACGTAGCGGAATTTTTCTTTCATAATTTTCGAGCCAGATATATAGAGCAACTTATATAAAAACTCCAGCTCAATACCGTTAATATTCAGAAAGATATCGGCATTGCAGCGAGATGAATTTCGGTATACTCTAAGAGAAGCTAAATGATGAGGGTTCTTGCACAAATCGATATTTTTAAAACTTGAATCTTCGAATAGTAATATTGAATTCTATGAAAGTTGAATATACGGAATAATCATATATACTTATAAATTAAATACATAAGTTAAATTGCATTTCGATGATAACTATGTCCTAAATATTCGCATCTTAAAAATCGTTCTTAGCATTTGGCCGGCAGTGTATTTTATAGTTCGCATTTGTGGAGAGGAAGTTTAGTTTACTAAATGCTCTTGTATTTATTGTTTTGTAAAGGTAACAAAATCATCACAGCTTACATGTAGACATATTTTTTTTATTTAAGAACCATTCCGACCCAGCCTACCCGTAAGGGTGTAAGGCCATTGCAGGACCGGAGGCGACACAGAAATCATGAAATATATACACACTACACCCTAAACAGGGGTGGCAAAAAATTATAAAGAAATAACCAAAAACAAATTATAAACAAAAAAATCCCCAAAGGCAAGTAATACACAGAAACCAAAGAAAACAAACCTCGAGAAAGAAAAACATTAAGTTTTATGACAAAAGAAAATTAACAGAAAATATAATTATATGGAAAAAAAATTAAAAAGAACGCAAAGACAGTGGCCAACACAATGATTAAACACAAGCAGCGTTCAATAGTATATACAAGTACAAAAGAAAAAAAAATAAAGAACAGCCATAATTAATAATATTTAGATTAAACACCCTTGTAAAGACCGGCAGAACCCAGTGGGAAACCGAGAAAATTTGTGAAGTCGAAAGACGGTGGGTGAAATGTTTCGAAAGTTGTATATATGATGTGAAGGTCATTAAAAAGAGCTGAAGCATTTCTGGCAAAAATTAAGATCGTTGAAAGCATCGCCATCTGTGTCCTTTTCTTAACAACTTCTAAAAATTTGTTTCTGAAAAAAAGAAACATAAGGATAAAATATTATACACATTTTAAGATGAATTTTATATCTAACCAGTGGCATAGCTAAAGAGAAGCGGACCGTCCCTGGCGGTACTTCAAAAGGGGCGGCAAAATCAGGCAAGCAGGAAACAGTTATATAATAATTAAAGAAGGGTAGCGGCACTAGCTCAATCATTGTGTACATAAAAAAAAATCTAATGTAACAAATTCGTATTTTTCGCCTTTTGTCGGTAAATTGCAGATTATGTGGAAGGAAATGTAACTTGCAAAGAAAAGGTAGCATGTTACAAGTTTGTGCCGAGCGGCATAAGTTATATTTACGACACGGTATCTTACTTAGCCCTCCAGCGGGCGGGCGTATGTAAGATATACTTATATTGTGCATTGCATCGTATTAGATATTTATATCGTTCTTTTATAAATTTAAGTGCAAATTTTATTTATAAAATCTTTGTTCACCATTAAGCTAATAAATACAGATAACATAAATAAAAGATGCATTTATTTGTGTAAAACAACACGTTATATATATGTAACATCTTTACTAAAGGTGAAATGTAGAATGTCTGAGTCAAGGAGAAGACGTTAGTTGAGTCAATCTTCTTTTATTCAGTCATTGATGATATTTCTTCATGGGTAAAAGGAGTCAGTTCTTACGTAGCTCCATGACCAGAATAGAAGAGGTAACGCGCGAGGCGGCGCGCTGTTGTTATTCGTTTACATGTTGTAGTGAACCAGCGGGAGTGTTCTCCCCTAAACTTTCTCGTATACTTCCCCCCAAAAGGTGCCGTTTCTCCTTCCCCCGCGTGACTAAAAAAATTCGAACCTACTGTTATCCAGAATCCAATGACTATCAGAAGGTTTTTCATTATAGTGATTGAAAAATATCTGGGTAAAGAATTCAAAGAGATGCGTACCGATTAAAACGCATCTATCGCACACTGCTAGGTTTCACTCTTGCCGTCTCAAGGACAAATTGACGTAATTCGCTCCTTTCGGGAGCACAGACGATTGCTTCCGTACGCATGCGCGTGGAGATAGCGGATTGATTTCAATGGTAAATTATACAGGCCGACAGACAGTCAACCCTTTGACGGATTTGGCCCAAAATTTTATACGGATCTACATTCATGACGATAAAACTGTGTACCAAATTTTATCCATCTAGCTATTCAAGTTTTTGAGTTATGGTGTTCACATGACTTCGGACATACAGACAGACAGACTTCCCGTTGACGGATTTTGTCCAAAATTTGACAGAAACCTACAAATTATGTTTAAAGGTCACATACCAAATTTAATCCCCGTAGCTCTCATAGTTTTCGAGTTATCGTGTTCACAGACACACAGACAGACATAATTCCAAAATTGTGTTTTTCGGACTCGGGGAGGTCTAAAACGTGAAGATTCGTCAAAATCTCGAGTTCGAATTTTTTGACGATTATAATACTTTCTCTTTGTATACTTCGTATACGAGAAAGTAAAAAGGGCATATAGGAATGAGCAGAACGCTA
Source organism: Araneus ventricosus (assembly GCA_013235015.1). Taxonomy (NCBI): domain Eukaryota; kingdom Metazoa; phylum Arthropoda; class Arachnida; order Araneae; family Araneidae; genus Araneus; species Araneus ventricosus. Next base: position 6,515 of record BGPR01000191.1, on the reverse strand, counting down.
AGTACCCAGAGAAGGGAATTTTCCCGGAACGACTCGTGATTCGAAAAGAAAGTTGTAGTGCGCTTATTACGATGAAAGTAGAAGTAATTAAAATGAGGCGTCGTTAAAAGATTATTTAAGAAAGTTAAACAAATTAAAATATCACATATATTGAATAAGATGCACGATATGTCGTAAAACTTGTGCAGGCTCGCCCGCTGGAAGGTTAATTTCAGGAAACACAAAATCATGTTCAGAATGAATACATTCTCCTTTAAAATAAACAAAACATTAACGTGGAACATAATGCAACGTAAAAGTAAATTATTCCTTATTTTATTACGGACAATTGCTTTATTAAGCTTGATCGGACAGGCGAGAGAGGAAATGGGAAAAACCTACCGGTTTTAACCGAAAACCGTTTTTTTGCTTCGGTTAACCGGTTTTTTTCGGTTATTTTTTTGTCCCGGTTATAACCGGTTATTTTTTAAAAATCTAATAACCGGGTAGAAAACCGGATCAGAAGATAGGCTCGATTTTAGGTTCGATTAGACTAAAATTTACCAAGTTATGAAGCTTTGAATTTCATCATCTTAAGCCAATCAACGTCAACCGCTTCCTCAAAGCGTCTGTTAGTTGGTGAATTACTGAAAGAGTCTTTATAAGCAGATAGATATTAGCCAATGGATTGATTTCCTATGAAAACAATATTAATAAATTTTGTCTACAAACGGCGTTTGATTTTTTATAAAAAACAACGAAAACCGGTTATTTTGAGCGGTTATAACCGCCGGGTTAAACCGAAGGTGAAATAAACCTAAATAACCAAGAATCGGTTATTTTCGCAATAACCGCCATTCCTAGTCGAGAGTCTATGATATATATTGAAATCGAGTAAACTACGAAAGTTTTTTAGATTTTGGAATAGGATCGCAATCACTAGTGCTATCGAAATCAAAAGTTCACAAAAATGTGATTAGGATGCTGTCTTTCAAAAAAGTAATTAATGAACAAGTGAAAGAAATGTCGGCTTTTAATTAGAAGTAACGATTTTATTTTCTTTTCATTCCGTTTAACTGAACGAGACCGTCATTGATATTCAGTCGCGTTAACGCAGACACAGTGACGTCGTTCATGACGTCAGTTCCTCCATAATATCCGGCTGGAATTCCAGATACATCATACGAGTCCTGTATTCTCATCATCTTTGCCGTTTGTGGTAACTGATGATGTCTGCACTTTATCTTCATCTCGTCAGTTTTCAGTGAAATAGTGAAACCAATTGTACAGTTGTTGGTAAGAGAAAAGTGACTTGTGGATTAATAAATGGGAGGAAATTATGAATAGCAAGATTATTGAGATGAGCTTTGAATATCATGACCATCTATTTCCACCCTGTAAACTGGAATTTTTTAAAATTTTTATTTAGTATTATATAAATTCAAGAAAACACATATTTCTTCCGTCTTTATTTATTAAAGAAAAGATCAGAAATATACACGCGAAAATGAATAATTCATGTGATCTTGCATTTTTCTGAAGAACACATATTTGCTTCAGTATATTTGGTGTAGTTTTTAAAAAAATAATGAAATTCTTGGCAAGATTTCTTAAAATTAACTTTGATACTTAATGTTGTTTTATAAATTACGACTTGCAACTGTGTTTTTTAGCTCGTCCGCAACTTATTCATAAGAAAAAAGACCCTTTCCACGGGCGCATTAGTGGCGGACAGACATAGAATATATACAGTAATTATACGAAAGTTCGTATGATTTAAATTATCGGTGAGAAAGTGTTTGAACAGTTCCACCCAACGACTCCCAGTGTTTCATTCTGTCACTTCTTGCGGTGTAATGTACAGTGCTCTCCCGATTATCCGGGTTAATCACCGGGAGGGATCGCACGGACAATAGAAAAACACGGATAATCCGAAAACTCCTTTTTATTAAAGAAAAAATCAACATCAGTACAAAAATATAAAAATTACTTACATTTTATTGCTGTATAACATCAAACTAGGAATTTTCCTTTTAATATTTACGGCTTAAAAAAAATCTGCAATGCGTCTTTGCTTCTGCTGTTTGTTCATCTCTTGTCGTATATCGACACACATTTGATGAACCGCAGTAATGTCATCGCAATCAATTCCTCTTTGTCCCATATAATCTAACAAAGTTTCCACAGATTATAGAGCAGCAGAATGAGAAATTGTATTTCCTTCATTTAGTACATCTTCTGCATCAGTACTAGCTGATTCTCCATTATCAAGTTTTTGAAGGATTTCTAATTTGTGTTTAACATTTTAAACGTTTCGTTCTCGTTTCACACCACCCATTTTTACCAGTAAAAAATTTCACGCTACTAACTGGCGATAAACAAGACGCAAAAACTAAAGGAACACGGGCGAAAGTGAAAGAGGACGAAAAAGTTAAAGAATGACGTGTCAGGAAGAAGCGTGTTCGTACGAGAATGAGTTAGCAGGCAGTGGATGATTCATTTCTCGGAAAATTAGGGTTGAACCGTGGAGGAAAAAAGAAAAAACATCTTTAGCCGCCGCCGTCACGGCTCACTAGTTTCACGGAATGAATCTCTCGATCGAACATCAACATCGATTTTACATGCATGATAAGCGTGAAAATGTTTCTCTAAATTTTTTTTGTGAGTCCGGAATGAACACGGATAATCCGCAAACCGGATAATCCGCGCACGGATAATAGAGAGTATACTGTAGTTAGAACTAAATGCGAGATAGCAGGCTTCCGACCAACTTACGTATGTGTGATGCATATAGCGCATGCTCCATCATCGCAGGGCTACTAGACATTACCGTAGAATTTTTTGATTTTTGGCCTCTTCTTGCTTGAAATCGCTGTTGTCGGTTGTCCTTTTCCTGAAAACGGGACATTTGGGCGTCACGAAGCTGTACTTGGGGACAATGGGACTGTCCCGTTCAGAGCGGGACGTATGGTCGGTCACATCAATCATACGGCATATAAATTAGCTTATAAGAAAAATAATTTTTTTAGGATTGAAATATTTTATTGTGATTTATTAGGTAAAATTTTTCACGAAAATTGTTAAGGAAATTGAAATATGTGATTTATTGTTTCAGGATTATTTGATTTATATTTATTGATTTGCTAGTAGTAATTCATACTCTCGTGATACGCGTCAATTGCACCACTCCACATTTATTTCAGAATCTGTTGCTTATCAGGTAGGAGGAAAATGGGTGCAGCCAAACCACAGCAAGATTACTTGAAGTTAGCTTTTAAATGACGTATTCATTTACCAGGTAGGGTCGTGCATAGGTACTGTGGAACTGTAGCACCTCCAACTATTTTCAGCGCATAAATATAATCAAGTTGTTTATAAACATAACTAAGTTGTTTAATTTTACACTCTATGTCTAAATTTCTTTCAGAGCTTTCAGTATTTGGGGAATACGAAGAGAAAAACAGTTAAGCCGCGCGTATGTACGAGGTACTTAAATCGTGCATCATATTACATATATATAACGCGGTGTTTTACAAAAATAAGCACTGCAGCCAATGCATTTTCCCCCCCCCCACCTCACTGCTGCAGCCCCTCTCACTGGATCTGCTTGCAACACCCTCTTGGAGAAGGATAAAAGAACTACCCAGACTAGAAATAGCTCTCACCACGTCCGGAACTAGAATAATGCTGCTCTTGAACGGGAATTCCCCCGGAGCACATACTGGACAAACCATGATCTGTAATGTAACATTTTGTGTTTGTAAATTAAAATTATTTTAGTTATCTGGGTTATTTTCTTTTGTAGCTACTTACCGTAGTTATAGCGCAACTTTTATTTATATAATTTTTATTTATTAGCTCCATACTGAATAAACATTATATAAATAAAAATTGCACTTAAATTTATAAAAGAACGTTAAAAGTATGCAGTGGCGAATCCAAGATTTGGGTCTGGGGAGGGCTGAGGTCATAAAAATTTTGTATTGTCGTGACGAATGTCAAACGTAATGGCTTATGTAAACCAAAAAACTTTAACTTTACAGACTTTACTCACCTGATAATAAGAATCATAAAGAATACAACAATACTTCCGATAATTTAAGAAAAAAATGCAATGAAATAACTAGCCAAAAAATGTTTTCGGTCGAGTCAATGCTACAAGTGGAACGACTAGAAAAGCAGGAAAATTTCGAGCCTGTCAAGCCAGAAGGCAATGCTATCGCGTTTTTATTATTTTTTTAAAGGGAAATTAAGAACTAACAGTTGTAGTGATTTTAAATAAAATCAAGAATTCTGGTTTAGCTCTGGGGGAAGGAGTTGGTTGGTTGGTTGTGTTGGTTTTTTTGGCGCAAGAGCCATGAAGTTGACTATACTGCGCCAGAACAATAGTAAAATCATGTCAAAATTAAAATAAAAGACGCCAGCTATACAAACGTATAAAAGGTGATCAGTTAAAACCGAACAATGACTTAAATAAGAGAATAAGATTGCTTTCAAAATTCAAAAAGACAGAACATGGAGTTTCACCAAAGTAATGTAGGGAGTGAAATTGTAGAAGTATTAAAAAAGAGTAAACGCTAGCGAGTTAAATTTGAGCATTCTGATAAAATGCTGATGAACAGACATAATGCATTCATAGGTACACATTGGCATGTTCCCTCGAGCAACAAGTGACGGTGAGTGGAACATCTGTATGCCCTAATCAGCGTAGCCAGTCAAATGAGCCAGCTTTCTGTTCTCTAAAGAGGCCGAATCAAACATTGGTTGACTGTGTGAAGTTTTATTCCCAGTTTCTAAGTCCATTGTCTCGCCATTTGAGAAAAAAAGCAACTTTTAATGTACTTTTAAATTCATTACAGGGATAGTTGATGCTGTTAGAGAGGCTTTTGCTGGATTGGCAGCCAGATTGGGCAACTCTTCGTTGCCATCCTATTACCAACGTGAGTAGGTATCCAAGAAAAAGTATTGTAAATCCCTAAGCAAGTCAATTTTCAAAAAGATCTAAAATCTATAAAACAAGAGGATGCTTATAAGAATATGACGTAAGAGAATTTAAGACACTCAAGGGAATCTGGTAATCGAATGAACCCCTCTTTGAACACCTTTTAGAGATGTGTTCCATACATGCAATACAGCAGTGATTTCTGCTGTAAAGGGGGCGAAAACCGGAAAGAGGAGACTTTCGAAAACGACTGCACAAGGGAAACTGATCAGCTGATTTGATCCATCTGTGTATAAAGGGACAAATCTACGATATTGATGCCTATGTCTTTTGTTTGTAAATGATGTTCATGTCAGATTTGTTAAAACTTTCAAAACGGGTTCAGAATATGTAATTGAAAACTTTAAGAGGGAAATATTTATTGTTGTAGGGTTGGATAAGAAATATAGAAGGTTTAGGTCTGCAAGGATGTTCAAGACTCTAGAAAAAAATACTGGAATGAAAGGATTTCCGCCTCCTGGAAGTAATGTAAAACCATTATTGTGAGACCATTTGCCAATATATAATCTGCAATGCATTTCAATAAATGAATACATCCCAGATACAAGAAATGCCTAAGTCGTCCATATAAAGAACCTTAAAGAGGCAGTTGATTTAAAATATTATTACATTTTTACAATAAAAAAGTGCTCACTATATATCTCCTGAGAGGAGCACCCTCTTCTTGAATTAATAACTCGAAAATTCGGAGGCCAATGCCCTTTCGAAATTTACGAACTTTAAAAAGTTTTGAATAAAAATGCCAGGAGATTTCCCAAGCAGAGCTTAAAATCATGAAGCTAGTATACCGTACCTCCAAGTACGGTCATACGTTTACTATATGCGAAAAACCAATAAGTGCCTTCTCTTTGCAGAAGCCAGTCTGATGTCAGTTTCCAAAGATAAAATATTATCTAAAGTAAACGTCCCTCCAGAAACCCACTTTGGAAAAGGTTTTGAGTAAGTTAGGTCTCAAGAAAGAGTACCTTGAGTCGGCACTATCTTTTTTCCGCTATATTTTGTCAGAGACAGCTTGTTACAGATAGGCGGTAATTTGAAGGATCTTCTTGTCTTTTCTCCAGGTTTTGGAATTTGGAATAATAGCCTCTTGCCATGAGGGTTTGGAAGCAGTACTCATTCCAAATTCTTGTTATACAGATTTAGTAATTTTGTTGGATTCTATTGTGAGATGTTGAAGCGGATATAATTTATGTTATCAGACCAGGGATGATTTATTAACTTTTATAAACAAATTTGAAATTCTTGGTAAGTAGAGACTATTGGTTTGCAAAGAGTCAGAACTACTATTAAATTTATAGTTTCTTTTCTCAGTTTTTAGTTTTAGATTTAGGAACTCATGTTGTATACTGCTGGATGTATTTGCTGTTAAGGAGGTAACTGGCCTTTTGCAATATCTTTGAGTGATGAATAATATGAACCGTTAACACACAGAGCAGGATGTGGTTAGATGTGAGCCAAAAGACCTTTTAATTTTAAATATTGCAATCTTCACGACAGATATGGATGATTTTTATACTAGAACAAAATTTCTCCC
>BGPR01000190.1:1017246-1042847 GCA_013235015.1 Araneus ventricosus | reverse complement strand
GAAAAACCAAACCGTCCTCGGCCTTAGCATAAACGCCGCTGCCAGTCCTACCTGAGTCCGATTTACTCCCATCAGTATAGAGTACCAGGGCCTGAGAAGAGATGTTGTTGATTAGTTCCAGTGACAATTGCCTCATCATCTCTGGGTGCTGAGTGTGCTTAGGGGCACTAGACAATAATTGGTCATTAAAACTAACTCTATCCAAAGAGGTATTTGGCGTCAAGCAGCTAAAAGGGATACATGGTTCAATGTTAAAATCCAAGAGACCTCGTTTCCACATAACCCCAACAGGGCTGTCCTTTTTCCGTCTCTGGTTGCTTGTCCACTGTAAAATAAATTTCGAAGTTCTGTTAAAAGATCCGAGACTCTGTAGTTTGGCAATATATTTAGCAGAATTAGTTCTGATTCTCATGGACAAAGGCTGAAGGTCGGCCTCATACAAAACAATAGCTTTCGGACAGCAGCTTCTGAGACCCGTGATTATTCTAGCCGCGCTAAGTTGCACTCTTTCCAATTTGTTAAGATTCGTGTGAGAGGCCACTTGATAGACATACTCTAGAACAGGACGAATAAGCGCATTGTAAGTCATTCTAAGAGTTCCAGAATTAGCACCCCAATCCCTGCCAGAGATGAACTTTAGTAGTTGAAGACGCTTACTTCCCTTTTCAACGAGTTTGGCAATATGTTTGCCACAATTAATCTCCGTGTCCAAAGTGAAACCCAAATATGTTGGACTTTTTGTTGTTTCTAACAGATTCCCTTTCAGGTATATTTTTGGTTGCAAATTGAACATATGTCTGTTCGTTGTAAAAATGCAAGTGAAAGACTTTGCAGGGTTAAAGTTTAGTTTGTGTTCCTCTGTGAAACTCTGAATAGCAACCATATTCTCATTTAAAGAATTCTCAATTTTAATCACGTCTTTATCATTTTTCCAAATCACCACATCATCAGCAAACAGGCCAATGTTACATGAGGAGACCATTTTCTCCATCCCAGCCACAAATAGAGAAAACAAAGTTGGACTCAGAACAGAGCCCTGTGGTATACCCTGGTATGATCTGTAAATGCTGGAGATGCCACTTTGATATTTGACTCGGAAAGATCTGTTGTTCAGGAAGTTTGAAATCCATGGGAGGACTCTACCTCTGATGTTAAACTCATTGTGGCATTTCACCAGGAGCTTATTTTTCCAGACCTTATCAAAGGCCTTGGTAAGGTCTAAGAACACAGAAATGGTATGTTTGGTAGGCTTCAAGTTGTGGACATCCCTCACACTCTGGGCAAAATAAAGGATTTGATCAATAGTACTATGACCCCTACGGAAGCCATATTGTTCTTCAGGAATCAAATTTAGTTCCATAAGGTGATGAGTAATTCTTCTCAAGATAATCCGCTCCATCAGTTTACAAGGTATACATGTGAGAGCAATAGGCCTATAACTTCCCACAGAGTTGGCTTCTTTATTTGGTTTTCTGACAGGGATAATTACAGCAGTTTTCCACTGTTTTGGGAGTACACCTACCTTCCATAACAAATTAAATATGTACAAAAGACGTTCTCTACCATGTGGTCCGATGTTTTCTAGAAATTTGCCGTGAATACCGTCAGGTCCAGGTGATTTGTTATTATCCATTTGTTGTATGGCGTACATTAACTCTGAGGTAGTAAAATAATCGGAAAACACTTGGTTGGAAGTAGAAACTTGACGACAAGTCTTTACAAGATTTCTGGCCAATATACCAACTTTCTTATCTTCTCTGCCGAAAGTCAGCCTGCTCTCATTTGAATAAAACTTTCCCAGCTCTTCAGCAGCTTCTTGGTCATCTATAATAAGAGAACCATTTTATTTGATGATGGAGTTCGAATTTTCCTCTTGAGGTTGCGCCCTGTCAAGCGCTTTTGCCAGTTTCCAGAGTCTAGAATTGGGTGTTTTGTAATCCATATTCGAACAAAGTTGTTCCCAACGTCTCCTCTTGATATCAATATATGATCGTATGATATCTGCATTTATTTTATTGATTTGGATTCTAGTTTCATCATCTGTTCTTTGGGCATAATTTCTCAAAAGCTGGTCCCTATCAGCCAGTAGTTTCTGGATAGTTTCAGAGTTGTGAGGCGAGTTTGTAAAATCTTTACCACGTTTTTTACCTTTGCCTCTTGGTATAATCCTCTTTGCAGCTATAAAAATAGAGTCTCTGAAGTATGCCCATTCTCTTTCCAAATCTTCAGTAAGAGGGCTATGTGAAAGTCTTTCAGTTAAAATAGATTCAAAGTTGTTCCAATTAGCTTTACCGAAGTTCCAGGAAAGGTTAGTTGTCCTTATTGTCCTAATTTTAAAATTTATTTCAGTCAAAATAGGAGAGTGATCACTGCCAATATGGTCAAGGACTCTCCATGAGCTGTATGGAAAAATGTCTGGGCTAATAAGTGTCAGATCTAACACATCTGTGGTGTTATAACTCAAGGATCGATAAGTGTGGGTACCATCATTTAAAAACAGGAACCCCTTGTCATTTGCCAAATCCTCCAATTCCTGTCCTCTTGCATTAGTGGTAGCACATCCCCAGGTAGCGTGCTTAACGTTAAGGTCGCCTAGAATAACAGTCGATTCACCAAAATAATTTTCAAACTCCTCTACGTTAAATCTCTGATTATTTGGAGGGTGATACAGGTTTATGATGTTAACGTTTTGATTTCTTGATAAAATCCTTACACCTAGACTCTCCAGGTAAATATTTTGTGGATCAGGATTGGGAATTTTCTGGTAGTAGACATCTCTAATCAGGAAAACCAGACCTCCGCCAGAGGAAGGTCTGTCTTGGCGAACAATGTTGAAGCCTTTAATTTTCAGCAGATGTTTTGCTTGCAACTTTGTCTCTTGCAGAGCAATGACTGAAACTTGATGTGCATCTGCAAGTTCGAGTATCTGATCCAGTTTTATCCTAGATGCAGCTAAGCTGATAACGTTTATATTACATTGTAGTATTCGAAGGTTTTTTAGTCTATCTCGGGAGATTGGAGACTGTAGCCGATTTATCGGACAAGACCCTCTGCCGAAATCTTGAACGCGTCCCTGATTATCCTGCGCGACGGACGATGCAGTATAGATATCAGAATGCGACTATATGATATGTAAATTTCCTTTTGAAAGTGATATCCTTTTTATTGCTGAAGTTGGTGATATTAATTCAATTCTGGATGCTTCATTTGCCAGCTTAAAATTTTTTGTTGACAAGTTTCCTTGTCTTTTAACCATACAACATATGAACTTTGACATAGCTATTGATTCCTTACAGAATGAATTCTGTGCATTTCAGATGGATGATTTACTAGATGAAATAAAAGAAATATATATAGATATACAATGGTCAAAAGTTGGAAAATTAATGGATCCTGATGGAAAATTAAAATACAGTGAAACCTCTTCGAACGGCCACCTCTCTTAACGGCCAATTTTTCGTGGCACGGATTTTTCGGCCCATAGACCTAATGTTAAAATAACCCCTAGCAACGGCCACCCAACCCCTCTGAACGGCTGCCGGGTGGGTTCTCCCATCCCATTTGACAAACGCATCGGTTAGAGATTTACTTTATAAACTGAAAAACGAACTTGAAAAAATGGTTTTTTCCGAGAAGGGTAAAAACTTAAAACAGTCACAAATTGTATCCTTTTTTCAAAAAATGTTAAAAATTATTAAATAAGGTACTATTTTCTCTTTAGATAAGTCTCAAACTTCATTTTAAATAAGAAATATGTGTCAGACTTGTTTATATTATGTATTATAGCAATTATCTTGTAATTGTAACGAAAACCCTTCAGAGCGGCCAATTTTTCTCGGAACGGAGGGGTGGCCGCTCAGAGAGGTTTCACTGTATGAAGTTTTTATCAAAAGTTATGATTGGAATTTTGGCCAGCCCACACAGCAATGCAGAGTGTGAGCGGGTTTTTGGCTTAGTTACTAAGACACATACAAAATTTAGATCCTCATTTTCAAATCAGACTTTGCGAAATTTGTTGACTGTGAAGTCAAGAATGCAAGAGCCTTGTTTAAAAAGAGAATTTGATGTTTAATTTTTAAAGAGGGCTAAATCTGCAACAACTTCTTCTTTAAAGGTTTAAAAGTACATTATCATGTAATTTGTAAATAGGACTTATTGAATAATTTATATTGTTAATACTGTCTAGATATAAAATATGTATGGAAGAGTGAAAACTAAAAAAAGTGTCTTCTAAAAAACTGATAAGATTACTTAAAAAACCCAGCTACGCAATTTTTAACAATCGATACATTTTCATTTTTCTAAAAAATAAAATTTTGAGAAAAATATATCAAAAATAAAAGATTGTCTTATTAGCCCCCCTCCACCTTATTTGTACAAGAGTTAAATAAAGTAAATGCTGGCCCTGCTGCGCAGTTGTGATCGTGTATGTATAATTGAAAATGTCTCCCTCTTTTTTCAAATCTGGAGGTTGGCAGATCTGCTAATCGGTTCAGAATGTATGAAAATGATTTTGTTCAAATGCTAGCAAAATCGAATGTTTGTTGAATCAGTTCTTCACTGCTTTTTATAATTGTTTGGAAAAGAAGAATGTTATATAAAATTATTAGTCTAGACCTAATTATATTAGTCTAAAATTAATATTCAAGGATCTGCTTTATTTTCTGTTTCATTTGAGCAACATTTTTTCAGAGCTAATCCATTTATTAAATAGCAATGACAGCCCCCACACCTTCCCTAAAGAGTGAAAATGACTGTATTCCAAGTGCTTCAAAATTTTGCCATATATCTTCAGAGCTACTGAACTGAAATTTTGCACAGCAATGCTGCAGTGGTTGTTTTTTTGATTGGCATCAAAATTTTTATATTTCTAATTAATAATTTTTACGATATAATTTTAATTATTAAATTCATAAAATATTTGAAAAAAATGCACATCTTTTATTTATGTTATGCAACAATTTAATGTAAAACAAGAATTATTATAATATATCCATTATATCTTCAGATATGTTGAAAAAATGACACCCTTCATTTAGCATTAGGAGCCCCAAATTTCAGTTGCCCACATGTCCTCATCCAATTTGAAACGTCTAAGTTTTACATACATTTAATCTGGAACATTTGAATTCCAAATTGGATGTTGCCATTTGAAAAAAATAAATTTAGTATGAATTTGAATGTGATGACAACCTTAGAATAAAAAAAAAATTACCTTCACTTTTAGAGACTATTTTTCTAGAAAGACAAAGTTTTGGTTTTAATTCGAGATAATGAATTCCCGAGTAAAGTGCAGCGTTTGAATACTTTTTCGATGGACTATACATTTATAGGAGATGATGGGATCCTTGGAATTGAAGATGACTTCAGGGCGGGAATCGTACCTTCAGAACAAATGGAACAAGAGACAACAGCTTCATCTTCTGCTTCCAGATCAACTAAGCAGGCAAGGAAGGGGAAAAGGAGATATCAGTTTATCAATGATTTAAAATGCATTTAATATCTTGCAAACTGCTGCTAAGAAGTTAAGACAAAGAATCATCTCAACCTAAAAAAAATACTTTTTTTTTTATCTGCGTTACTCGGAAAGTAACAAATACTCCAAAGTACAGAAAGAGGTTTCAGCATGCTGTGTTTGATATCCTTATGAAAGCTAATAGAGGAATGTTTGATTGGCCTGTTCTAAATTATCAGCATTGCTGCAACTGGCAAAATCCTGCAGAAAGTGGACTTACTCGGGGGCCCGCGCCGGGGGGGGGACGAAATTTTTTGAAACCACAAGAAGCAGCAACTCATCTTGCCATCCTCTCACAATTACAACCATCTCCTGCTTCATCAGTTACTTCAGATTTTGTATAATGCATTTTTTCTTACATATGCTCATTGTAATATCTTCAAATAAACATCATAAAATTTCTAAATAATGTTTGATATTTCATTTATATTATTAACCTTCCTAGGGACAGTGGTCTTTATGGTGGTCTATTTCATGAAAATGTACTTTCTGATAAGTAATAAAGACAACTAATTACAGTTAAGTTCTAGTCTTTTTCTCATGGATTTATACAGGAATAAACGTTTTCATAAAGAGGAAAAAAATTGATTTACTTAATGATTTCTCAAAAATGTGAATAGATACAAAACTTTTCTACATACTTTTCTGTGCAAAATTCACACAAACAAAAGGAATTCTGAATAAATTTACACATCTGAAAAGGTGAATGTGTACTGGATTAATTCATTTTATTTATCTTGTATATCTGATCTAATGCAACAGAGAGAAAATAATTGTATACAAAACTACGATTATTGCTGCTAGATTTGTATTAAAATTTTATAAAATTTCAATATTGATTGAATGTTAATACATAGAGCTTTTCAGGAATAAAGTGTTATATGAAGATTCAGTTATTAGTCTTGGAACCAATTTATCAATAGTCAAAAATTAATGACAGAAAAAAAATTAAGTGAAGAAATTATGATTTTCTCAAAGGTTCAAACATGAGCTACATACGTAGAAACAATTTGTAACTATGATTTGATCTACAAAAATAATTACCACCCCCCCAAAAAAAAATTGCTTGAAAACTGAATCCCCAGTGCATATAAGTTGTTAAATTGTAAAGATTGAGCAGTAGTTTTTAATAATTATCCCAAAAAATATTTTTTGTTACAAAGTATTTGGTTCACAGCTATGTACATACAAATTTAAGTGTTCAGAAACTGCATTAAAAATGAAACATTGAGAGGATATTGTTAAAATAATGTGAAATGAGTGGACTTTACAAAAAAAAGAGATGTTGGGTATCTTTTAAACTTTTTTAGACATGAGCATTTTAAAAATAATGTTTGTATATATTTAAGATTTTGCCTAGGATCTCAAGTTATATTAAAAGAATTGTAATACACATTTTAGAAAAACCAATGCAAGTATTGCTACCTATCGGGCAATGGTATTAAGCAACAATGCCCAAGAGAACTTCTGGATTAAACACAAAATAAAATCTAAATACAAAAATCCACATTTCTATTAGATAAAAAAAGTAAGTTTCGTAATACTGTTTGCTTCAGGTTTAAGTTATTTTTACTAATAATCGATTTTGTGTTGGTAAAGAATCTTGACTGCAAGAGTAATGACCCCAAGCTTAACACTAAAGAAAGGTTGACCCAAATTTAGAGAAAAGAAAAAGGGCTGTAAGAATCAAAATATTTTTTTTTTAATTCCAATCCTCTGAGTTGATAACTATCTGTTGGCAAATGAAAACATCTTACATTTTTTTTTTAACCATACTGTATTACCATTAATTGCGACATTTCAATGAAAGGCGTGTACAAGCTTTCAACTTTATATTTCTTTATAATTCATAAAAACTCTATGGGTGTTTTGAAATATAATACTTTATTAATTTTACAAAATGTATAAAAGGAAGTAAATACAAAAATTGTTATTTATGATCAGATGCTGCATTACGAAGTTGGCGATTTTCTTCGGCCAGTTCTTCCATTATTTTACACAAAGTTTCCCTTTCAGATGCATGCCTATGTTCCAAATCTTCCTAGAAAATTGATAAAAATAATTAGAAACTAAAATTCAAATAATGCTCACTATTTGGATCTTAAAAAAGGATAGATGATTCTCGGATTCCAAAACCCTTTGCACTTTTGTGCATGTGCCAGGTGGAATCGATATCACCAAAAGGGGTTAAGTGAAAAATGGAGGGGAGATGTTTACATTTTACTTAGTGTGACATAACAAAGAACTCCAGAAATGCGCTCATCTTTCTCATTGCCTGTCACCCTTTTCCGGAATAAAATCATACAAAAGTGCAGGTTTTGGCATTTTGAAACGATCAGTCGAAACTTTTCTTCCAGACAAATAAAATGGCTTATTGTATGATGACTTCAATATAGAATTTTAATGCTTTAAACTGTATTAGTTAATTCACATAATTAATAAACAAGGATAAGATGAGCTGAAATTCTTTGATTCACCCCCCCCTTTTTAGTTCAAATAGTCACTTTAAACACTTGGAGTTGATAATAGTCTATTCCTATTTTCAGCAGAATGTAGCAACCCTATAGAAACAAAATCCTAAAAAAAATAATTTGCATCAATTTAAAAATATTGCAAGCATCTAGTTATGATTTTGACATAACTATTGTAAATTACTTGAAGGATCTTTCTTATTTTAATTTAAACATGAGTCACCTACCTAGTTAGAAATTGTTATTTAATTTTATAGACAAATCAATAATGTTTTAGCATTGAAAAATTTAACACATCAGATTACACTTTTAAATTAAATTTCATTATTAGGTTTCTTGGGAAAAAAGATAAATAATTTACCTTAGTCTCATGTAAAGCTTTTAACAAACTGCAGTGTTGAGACCACATTAATTGCTGAAGGTTATCTACTTGAGACTCAACAGCATCAGATACCATTTTTTCAATTCTAGATTGAATCTGCAGAGAGAATGAAAAGTTGTTTCAATAAATTTTGCAAATACTTTAAGTAAACAATCATGACTTCAATATTACTATTTAAAATATTGCCTGTTTCTATTTTGGAAATGGAAAGAACATTATATAGTAATAAATAATATTGCAGACATATCAAAGCTAGTAGATATCAACCTTTGAAGTTTCTCACATTTAATGCATTCACCGTGAACCTTGTTTTCAGCATTTTTTTTCTCATTCTCTTAGCCTTACCTAATAACAGTAGAAATAGAAAGAAAATATTTTTAAAATCATTTTACATGCTTAAAATAGATGTCATTCCCAGGCTAGGGATAATTTACTGGAAATTCTTTGCCTGATCCTTCACATGTTCTTTTATTTTCACTTATATAAATAATTAGCGAGACTGCTGATAAAAATTATTTCCTTTGAAATTAAAGATGTACTGCACTGAGTGGTTTGAAATTTGTTTCATATTTAGTGAATTGATTGCAGCCGCTTCTTCTAGGGTGAACTAATCGGAAGTTACAGAGGGAAAAGTGAGCCCTCTTTAAATCTAATGTGGTGGTCCAAGAACTGAGCTTGTGTGGTAGGAACAACTAGGTCTCTGTCTTGGGACCAACTGCACAGTGAATGTATTAAAAGGCGGATAACTCTTTGTAAAAAGTTAAAAACTTATTTCAGCTAAAATAAAATAATTCACACATATCTATGGTTTGACAATCAACTTTTGTCTACATAAGTAACACATATCCTTAAATACAGATAATGATATAAAAATTACTATAAAATGTATGCACACATCTAATAGCCACAAAGCAAATAAAATATACTTTTAAAAACTATATTGCGTAGTCCAGAACCATTGATTTCTGCTATATGTAAATTATAGCACATTCTGCATGGATCTTTAATATTAGCAACTTAGAAATAACAAAAATTTATAATTCACCATTAACCCTTTGAGGAAGGCTGCATGCATAACGCTACAAGAAGCTGGAACTCCTGCATGACAGTTGTCCTCAACGGGTTAAAAAGCCTGTTTAAAGATAATGATTCATAGTAAAATGAATTAAAAGGATAATGAATATTGGTCAATTTTAAATATCATGGCAGCCCTTTATTTCTTTAACTGGAATTAATTTGTATTCTCGGTCGGGTAAACAATCTAAGGTCTATTTATGAACTGAACACAGCATGCTGATTTTGCTTATTAGTTTTCTGTAAATGAAACTTGTCAAGAGTTATTTGGAAAGCATGGATTGTATAAAAATTTATTTAGAAGGTAATGATTTACTCTTTCCAACAACGTTTATCCTCCTTATCTGGTAGAGGAAATAAAATTCACTAGAGAAATTACTATTTTTAAACATTTAAATAATACTTTAAAAACTAAATATGTATGAGACAAAGATTCAGAAGTGTTCACTTAAGAAACATGATTACTATTTTCAAAAATTCCAGATATAACTGAGATAAATTTTAAACACCAAACTAAACTTAAAATTTTATGACCAACCCTTACTTTAAAAAAAATTAGAACTACTTGTTATAAATAAATTTGTCAAATCTTGATTGCTGCCTCTTCACTTTTAACCCGATTTCCCCCCTTCATTTTAAATTATGTGAATATTTAAGTGGTATTGAAGAGTTTTTGAGGAGTTTTTACATTTCATTTGACCCTTTAAGATCAGATGTATGTTTGTAACCAATGGAATAAATGCCAACTACAACTCAAAAATGGGCAGTATCTGCCATCTAATGAGAAAAATGGATCTGTTAAGGTTTGTGAAACAAGAAAATCGTTCTTTCCGGCATTTACTGCTTACAACTAACCAGGAAGGAGAAATATAAGTTAATGTCTAATCTGCACGATCGTATGGGCTGGGGTCTAAAGGCTTTTAATGATTCCAAGGTTTAACTAAGAAATGGTATTTTTAATAAAAATTATTCTACTGAAACTGTAATAATGAATGCAAGAAAATTCAGTTGATACAGTGAATTTATTTTTGACTATTTAATAAATTAAATTGTTCTCCCAAATTGACAGAAAAGTTTATTCAAACAAGTGAAAAAAAATTAAGTAATATTAAACTGCAGGACAGAATAAATTGAATTAAATTAAATGAAAGAAATCCATTGAGCAATTCCATTTCAAAAACTATTTTATTTAGGCATCATATGTTTACAAACACCATATTTGATGAAACGCAGGAGTGAAAGAAAGCTAGCTTAATTAACTTTTCAGGAAATGGACATTGCCTTTAAGCAAGGAGGAGGTAAACTCTGAAACAGTAAGGTTTATTTTGCAACAATAGGGGAAAATAAAAGCATTTATTTGGCATAATTAAAGAACTGCCTGTATGAAAAGGATTCATTGCTAATATATATAATTTATTCTATATCCAATATAGAAATTGATTTCCTTCTTGAAGGGGGAAAAAAAAAACTTTGATTAGCAAATTCTTTTTTGAGCATATTTCACTCTCAATGCCCTATAATCTGTTCGACCAAAATAAATTTTCATGTTATCATTTGAAATTATTAAACATATTTTGGTTGAAGCTCAAGAAAAAAGGAAAAGAAACTGGTACTGTAGAGTTTAAAATAAAAATTAAATTTCACATGTCAATTATATGTTTATTTTTAAAAGACAATACCCCTGTACTTACTACACAGTTTTCTTTAAGAGACTGATATTCAGATTTCTAAATGCAAGACTTGACTCGCAGTTAAGAAATATTGATGTCATGCAGGATTGTTTTTAAAAATTCAAAAAGAAGAGATGGCAAATTAGCATTATGGGTTATTCTTGCACTCTTACAAACAGCAAAAACACAACATTTTTTATTTGAGGCAAATGAAAGCAAGAAAAATGTTATAGTAATTACTCGCTGCCTACGGCGACTAGCTGGCTCGCCAATTTTGTATTCATAGTAATAAGGCAATTAAGACTGACATTTTAAACATTTCAAATTTTGTAAGCTGAAAGCAATAAGGACAAAGAAATGAATTTAAAAACACAAACAGAGAACAGGTTAATTAGTATAACTGAATTGAAATTCTTTATACACAAAACAAAAATGAACCAGATGTTTTTGCATGTAATGAACTTTGAGTCAATCCCTTATATTTAACTTAAAAAATAAGTAAAAAGATTCTTTAAAGTTGGAAAATATTTTAATAAGTAATGAAAAATTTGTAGTACAATAATTAAATTTCTCAGTTAAAAATAATTTACATATTAAAACTCACAATAACTAAATAGTTTTTCTGTAAAAAAGAGAGAGAATTGACTACATTTTATGAAACGCAAAACTAAATTCATGATAACCATTTAAATCTGGTCAATAAAAACAACCATTTATAAATAAAAAATATTATTGAATTGAAATGCTTGAAGAAAAAAACAAATCTTGAATAATAATTCTTTGCATAACAAAACAACAAACACACACTAAGAAATTGAATATCTATAAACTATAAAAACACAAATTGCTAAATAATAGCAAAGAATAAAAAATGAACTAAAACAGGCATATGTTTGGATAATAGTTATTCTCTCTCTGGAGCACAGCAAAGTATAAAAATGCACATCACCATTCAACAATGTACAGCCAAGATTATTAATTAAGAGTAAGCATTTCGAGTGGCTAGAAAAATTTTGTAAAATTTGAGAACATTTATAAAATAAGCAAAAGTTAAATGAGAGTACTAATGTTTCCTTTTAGGTATGCAAAAAAGAGAGAACTGATGAATTATTTGCCGACTCTGACGAAGGCAAAATTCAAGCGAGGTTCGAACCCGAGGAGAAAGATGTCTAACCGCCTTAGCTATCTAGTCCATGTGTGGGAACGTTTGAAGCAGTTGTCATAGAGTATAGGGGAAAAAAATTGGGGGCGGGGCAAAGAATGCTGAAAAGAGGAATTATTTATATTAAATTGATCTGATTGCATAGGGGTCATGCTAACATTTTTGTATGTGTACGGAGGCAGGGCGTAGTAGCATGGTGTTGACAAACAGCTACTACGCCTCACCTATGTCAATTTCTACTTTCACAGCCAGCGACTTTAAAAATTAATAAAAAAATAGAAAAAAATTTATACAATAATAAAACTGGTATCATTGGAAAGTTATTTTTTTGCTTGTATAACAAACTCCAGAATCAAGGAATTCAGATACAGTGAACGAAAATTCCCTTTTTTCCAGTTAAATGGTTAGAAAAGCACAGAGTGAATGCTTTTCCCCAAAGCAAAATTGAACATTTCGAATGTTGTGGTGACTTCATTACATCTGATGTGCCAAGTGATTAAGATATAGTAGTTTCTCTCATAAAAAGAAAATAATGATCAGACATGACACAGGCTTGGAACAAAAAAAGCTGAACTTCATAAATATGGAATCGTGTCAAACATAAACACCGAGTAATAAAATAAGTATGATTAATTGAACAATAAATGAATTAATTTAAACAAAAAGTGCTCGAGATATTAAAAATTTTTTTGCAGAATTATTATTTAAAAGGAAATTAATTGATGAAAAGTGAATTATGTAAAAAGTTTTGTTAAAATAAAAACTATGGCAAAAAGTATCTCACTAAAAAAAATATGACCATGTATAAACATTTTTGATTATAAATAATTATTAAGATTTTTGTTTCTCATTTTTTGAGCTAACAGTTCAAGTTTTCTTTTATACTTCAGTCTGTTAATTTCCTCCATTTTCTAAATTTTGCTCCCTTTCTTTGGTTGGCTGTTTTTTTTCTATATTTTTTCTCATTCCTATTTTCTTACTATCAAGTTCCTCTTAGTACCATTTGCCTGAAGACCTTAAATTTTTGCAGATGTTACTATCAATAGCATCACGCAAACAATCTTTTCTCTAAAATATTCAACAGCAGACTGCTCTTTGCTCATCATTTTGTATTTAACACTTTAAATTGAAGAATATGTTTCAATATACATTCTTCCTGATCTTTTATCTATCAAATTTGACATTATTTTGAATGTCGTGTGCTATTCACGTCTTTTGTGTTCACACCCCCCTCCCCCCAATGCATTACCAAAAATTTTAATGCTGATTTCATTGATCCCAAGAATGACAAAATTCAAATGAAATCGAAATAACTAACGAAAACGAAGAAAATAATGCTAAAAAGAACTCGAAAATAAAATGGCTTCCTTCACGGAGATCTAGCGATATCTTTTTCTCACGAAATTCGGATCGGAAGAAATTCACGGACGATTTTCTTTCATTCAATCAAAATTCGGAATAAATTCTGATTGGATGATATGAAAAAATATTGGACGAAACGAGAAAGAAAAGAATACAACCTTCAGACATTCCTCCCAATGCTAAACTTTGACCCCAAAGTGAGGCAAAACGCCGATACATACCTTTCGGCAGGATTACGCAATATCTTATGAATTCGAAACTCTTCATACGCAACATTTTCACATGGCGCACAGTTTTTGTTTGCATGAGCAGCCCCTCCCCCTCACAACACATTAACAAAAATTTCAATGCAGATTTGCAGTGATCCCAAGAATGATTAAATTCAATGCTGAAAAAGCAGAAATCCGCGTTTCCGTGGAAATGTGTCATGTCTGAATGATCTGATTGACTATTAATCTTCAGATATGGAAGGCAGCTGTGAACACTTTGCAAAATTTCTTTGCAGCACAAACTGTGGATAAAAATGTTATGTACTCATTTTTAATTATTGATAAAAAGATAGATGAAATGTATCTGAAATCTAGGTACTTTCAACAAAAAAAATCACCGCTGATTTTCACACTTTAGAGAAATAAATGCAAGTACAATTAATTTCACTCTTTAATTCTTTAAAAACAAAATATTTATTTTAATTTATTATAGCCCATTAATAATTGTAATTCAGTGTAATTAATTTGTTCAACACAAAAATATGTTGAAGGAATAGAGCAAATTTTGAGTAGCCAATATTTGAAAAATCAGATCTAGTAAACTTCTGGATCAGTCCATTGATGGTTCGTTTTAACAGGGTTTACTGTAAACTCCTACACAAGCAACTAAAAATTGAGATTATCCTCTAACATGTGACATATCCCGAAGTACAATATGAGCAGGAAGGATGACTAAATCAGGTTTATAGAATTAAAATGATTTAATTTACCCACTCGCATTGTCGGCTAATTTTAGAACAACATATAGTGGATATGATCAAATTATGCCATATAATGGGGAATTTCAGCATTTTTTTAAAAACACGTGAAAGCCATCCGTATTTGTAGAAAAAATCATTCTAATTTCAAATATGCAAGTTAAATTTTACATAAAAATTTACTTATTTAAATATTGAGAGCGAAAGATGCAATCCACAGGGATGAGATTGGCAAAAAAGCAAAAAGACTGAAATCATACGCAAGCAAAACATTTGTACCATAATTTATCTGCAAAAGATGTTTTAAGAAGTAAAACATCAGAACACACAATATGATGAAAATATTACACAATAATAATTAATAACTTAATTATTTATAATTCAGTATGTATAAATAAGAAAAAGAATATTAAATTATTATTAAATCATTCTCATTAAAAGTTAAACAAGTTTAACACATCATCAGGTGCATCAGAAAATACAAAATTAGACATTAAAACATTTAACACCTGTACATCACGGCGATTCAGCATACACCCAACAGATGTCTGAGAATTATATTTAATAGCCTTTTGATAAAAGTTAGCTCAAAAAATAAATAAAAATAAGGACAAATAATTTCTTTTGCTTCATGCAATTGTGTAAAATGTATTAGCTCTTTATAAATTATAATAATGTATCATATACTGATTTCTGTTTTATTTCTTTTATTTTTATAAATTTTTGCAAAAGTAACAGCACAATGATTTTGGACCTTATAAAGCAAGAGGGGTCGAGATTTGCACAGTTACAATGACAGATTCATTTAGCATTATTGCTATTTGAAATATTTCCTTAATTGTTAAAGAAGTGGTTTTCTTCTGTTTTTTTTTAATTGTGTGGCTTTTGTTGGTAACAGATCTCCATTAACACGCTTCACCCCTTGTTTTGGAGGCCTGCTATCTTTGATAATAAAATAATAATAAATTAATATATAAACGGTAAAATGATTATAAATACATCTTTAATGGTGATAAATATTAACTATACTTAAAATTTTCATTCTAAATTCATTGAAAGTTTTAAATTATTGGGTTTTTATATTCATAAATTCTTCATTCTTATTTTATCTTGGAATCAGTAGAGAGCAGATGTTAATATATTGAATACATATGCCAGTCCAATATTTTAATGCTGGAATAAAAATAGCAGAGAGCAGCTGTTAATCTATTAAATGCGTAGGCAGATGGTCCGAAATTTCAATAAGTGAAAAGGGACCAATGGATAAATGGCTTTACTCATTATCGTATGAAATTCTTCGACAGTGCTTTTACTTCTATTCCTTTAGAAGGCCTGAACAAACGAGGTTATTCACCTTGGATTTTGAAGTGTTTCACATTGCTTTTTGATTAAATTAGCATAATACAGAGAGTTAAAATATTCTAAAGTGAAAATGTCTATGAATTATAATACTGCTAGTGTGTCGGAGGTTGAAGATGGAACCACACAAGAATCACTATACAGTGAAGTGTCAAAATTGAGATTAAAAGATGCTCTTATTTATTATCAAGGTTTACTGGCTCAAAATAATTTAATTTCATCAGAATCTTCAGCTTCAATTTCTCATGAAGCAATGTTGATGGGTGAAGAAATTTTCAAAAATACTTTGGCCATTCTGGCTGAAAAAATTATTATGAGTGATGAACTTATTTATGAAAATGAAAGGTGTCAAGAAAGTTATTTTCTGCACAAAAATAATTAAAGTTTTAATTTAAAATATTTTTTAATTTTTTAATTTAATTTGGAATAATATTGAAAAAAAGAGCAGCCAGGACTGAACTGCGGACCTAGCGAATGATAATCGAGTGCGCTGACATCTAAGCTATCAGAGCACTGATTACGTGTGAAGAGTTACTGGTATATAAGTTGTGCCCAAAGTTTGAGGGCCATTTCCTCCAAATTGACTGGGCATTGCACTTTTTTAGATTAATGGGTGAACACCCTAATGGTATGCTACTAATATGCCAAGTTTCATCACGAATTGAATTTCCCAAGTCGTGCCCTCTCCTTGTAAGTTTCGGATCTCTCTTCATCGCTTTACACCACTTTTTGCAAATAACAATTTTTTGGCACATCGTTAAATAATTTATTGGGTGCTGTTACAGTTGTATTATTACTATAATTTTTGTACTATAAATTTCTTAAAATTATATTTAATTATTCTAATATATATTTTCATAACCCTTCAGCATTTTGCAATTGAGGATTGCAAAATCCCCAAAATTTCTCACATATTTTTCCACTGTACACATAACCAAACTCTTTTCAGAAATGTGTGTTGAGTTATCTGCCATTATTGACAAAATTTTTGATTAATTTATTTCCTTAATTATTTTATTTTGATATACAGTCAAAATACAATCCAATCATTCATTCTAAATAGTTTAAATTTTCCTTGAATAATGAAGCAGATTCAAAATGAGCTTCCAATGTTCCATCGAGCTTTCCAACAAATTCAAGAAATCCTCTATAAAATCCATGGTTATATGATTCTAAATTTTTGCCATGGCCACATAAAGGTAATTTAAGTTTCCTACAAAATTTAATGCAGTTGATAATTTTTGATAGAATCTCTCGTTTTCTGTGTTTCTTCATTAAGTTTAATTATACCCAAATGGTACCCTTCACTTTTCGAAGCATTGCCCATCTCTATTATATTTCTTAAATGCTTCTCAGGATTTTCGTGTTTTTAAAAAAAATCATTTTAGGAAGATAGCGCGAATCATTCACACTATCAACAGTTCATGCATCATCTCCAAAATAAAGCAAACATGGGAAACAAAATAATGCATTTTTTACATTGCAGTCACATAACCAATCATGTTTAGAGTAAATTTGGTTATAAAACTTTCAATGTTACTGGGTTTTCCTGCTTTAAGATATTTGAACAATGATCAAATCTGGCATAGAAATAAATTTTTTGCTCCATGAAAACTGTAAAATATGATACCAAAACTCATTGAAGAAAATAAGAATTTTCCAGAAATTCACCATAATATAAAGATTTATATTTAACCTACAAAAAAGCTTGTAAAAGTAAAAATTATTCTCACCTGAGGTGAGGGGTTATGTTCGTTCACAGAAGATGGACTGCAAGTTTTTTTAATTTCTTTAGATCCAGAAGCTTCAGATGCAACAGTAGCTCCAGACTGCACAGAACTTTCAACTGAAGATAACTGCAAGGACCAAAGCATTGTCAGCTTTTGAAAATTAAGCCAAAGAACAATGAATAGATTTATTAAGTCTACTAGATTTTAATATATGAATTGATTACGACTCTGTCAGACAGTGGTGTGGTCATAAATTAAGCACTCTAACCTGGATGACAAATATCAAGGTTTTTACAATTTTTTCTTATCAATTTTTCATTAAAAAAAGCAATGATGGAACAGTATTCTGGCTCCATTAAACTACTGCTGTTAGGAACTAGAAACAGGACTATCTGTAAGGAATATATTATATTTATTTAAAAACTACTAGCAGATGCACACTTTTTTCTTCTCAAAATAAGGTTATAATTAGTCTGCTCTGCAAACTACATGAAAACTTGTAGATGAAAGAAATCATCGCCCCATTTTTTTTTTTTTTATATATATTCCGCTAGTAGACAGTCACATTAATTACCGAGAAAACCAACACTTATTAAATGCAAAGAGAATTCATCATGGAATAAAGATTTATATTTAACAACCTATTAAAAATGCTGGTACAGTTAAAAATTATTCTCACTTGAGATAATGGGTTATGTTGTCTCAATGAAGATGGCTGATGCCTTTTTTTAATTTCTTTAGATCCAGAATCTTCCGATGCATCAGCAGCTTCAGATTGCACAGAACTTTCAACTGAACGTAACTGCAAGAGCCAAAAAAATGTCCACTTTTAAAAATTATGAAAAAGTACAATGAACAGATTTTCTATACTTACAAAAGGCAATGTTTGTGTGCGTGTGTTTGTCTGCGATGTCCAGACGAATCTATCGCACTTACAGCCATGAAATTTGGTACACAGGTAGTCGTAATGGTGACTGAATGCACCTCGAAGCCGAAATTTTAAATTTTAATCTAGAAATTTTTTTATTTAATGTTTTGTGTTGTTTTTGTTGATTTTTCGCACTAATTTCTCAATAGAATGGCTTCGAATAATTGTACGACAAAAATAGATAGACCATCGGAAAGAGCACGCGATTTCCGTTCTAATGAAGTTAGTTTTCAATTTCTAACGTAATTTACTGAATTTTGAGAATTTTTTAAAAAATAGTCAGTTTCACCATCTAAATGTTGGTTTTGTTTTTAAATTTGTTGCATCCGACTTTCTAATAACACTATTATTTTCAATTTTTTTCAGCTTATAATTAGAACGGTTCTCTCTGATTTAAAACAAGAACGGTTAAAATATCTTTTCCCGTTTTTTTTAAATTAAATTATTCCTGGGCAGATGAAAGTTATTTTTGTCGAGCGAAATTTCTTCAGCGATAGTCTACCGGAACGCAGCTCTCAATTTGATTGGATGAAGGGTCAGGTGACGTCATAACCTTTGGAGCTTTTTGTCATGTTCTAAGAATTTTTTTTCATTTTGTTGAAGTCCTGATTCCACGGGCAACAATTTTTTTTATATTGTTTTGGATTAGTGTACTCAGTACTGTTTTTCTACATGTTATTATCGCGGAAAAAATAAGCAGGAAAATCTATAATGTGTATCTTTTGTTTTGAAAACTTTTTCGTGTCATTGTGGGCGATTTTTTTTTATATTTTGTTGAAGTCCTGATTCCACGGGCATCGCCGTGCGCGTACTGCTAGTAATACATAAATTTAAGTCAGACATAGATCTATTATCTGATACATCAGATATTTATTATATTTCTTTAAAAACTGATAGCAGATTCACATTTTTTAAAAACAAGATTCTAATTAATCTGCCCTTATATCAATTACATGAAAATTTGTAGATGAAAGAAATTATTGGAATACATATATATATTCTACCAGTAAACAGTCACATTAATTACTGAGAATACCAAATCTTATTACAGTGAAACTTCTCCAAGTAGCCGCTACTGCTTAGCAGTCACCCTCTCAACCACCACTTTTGTTTGGCACAGAGTTTTTGGCCCATAGACATGTTAAAATAACCCCCTAGGAGTGGTCACTCAAACCCCTTTGAGTAGATGGGGTAACCACCCATTTAACTTCAACAAAATATATTCCCTTTGTCACTCTGACCTGGGAACTTTTATTAAGACAAAAGGGAGGAAACTATACATCTTTTACTCCATTTCTCATTATTATTCATGTGCGTGTGTAGATGTGACCAGTTATTGTACATTTATATGATTTTTTTATGGAATTTGTACCTGTATCTTTTCCCCTTGATAATTTACTTGATTGCTCAATACCATTCATGTGAGCAATGGGGAACTTCAGCATTTTTTAAAAACATGCAAAAGCCATCCGTATTTGTAGAAAAAATCATTCCAATTTCAAATATGCAAGTGAAATTTTACATAAAAATTTATTTAAATATTGAGAGCGAAAGATGCACTGAAATAGCAGGAATCATGATGCAATCCGAAACACACTCTCATTGGCCGAGTAGATTTTGATGTCACAGTTGCCTTCCTTCACATACTTCTCTTTTGCTACTTTTGTGCCTTGCTTTGAATCAAAGCGTTTGTACCAGCTAACATTTTAAAAGTGAAGTTTTTGGCTTTTCTACTATTCAACGTTCAATTTCACAATGGATATTGGTGTTGTACAAGGTAAATCAGATAATTTGCCAAGGATTGATTCTACAATGATGGCAATGTATTTCAAGAAAAATTCCGATTTTATGATGGCCGAGATACGAGGAATAAAAGCACAACGGTAAGATTTCTCCTTTTTTGTCTTATAATCCTCAATGAAACAACATAAAACAAAAAATAAAATAAAACGCTGAACTTAGCTAAAAAAAATCCCTGTCATAACTCAGAATCCAAACAGTATCCCATGGTGTGTATACTAATTTGTAGACAGACAGAGTGCTTAAAAAATAAAAAAAAGCATGAAAAACAGAACCGATGAAACAAAATTAATTCTAGCTCAACTTCTTTTTAATGTTAACCGAATTTGGCATAAAAAAAAAGAAAGGAAATCTTTAAACTCCCATAAGAAAAATCCACTGAAAATGAAGAAATAAATTAATTCTGGTAATGCTATTAAATCATCACTATCACCGTGTGGATGAATCAGCATAAAAGAAAAAGCAGGAAACTGCTAATCGCCAGCTACGTTTTCATGTATGTGTCCACGCTTAACTTTTCATGTGAAAAAATTAAAAAAAAAAAAGCTTTTAAAAAATTAAAACTGTTTGAAAAGTATAAAATAATTTTCTTTTTAAATTCGCTGCCAAAATAGAAACAATATTAAATCTATTTATAAACCTTAATCAAAATTAGAACCTTAAAACTACACGTGGCTACCACGTAATCTTTCAATACGAGCTCAAACGGGTACTTATGCGTTTAACCACATTTTATACTTATATCAAAAACAAAACAAATATGAAATTCAAGGCTCTTCTTTACAGTGCTTCCTGATATTGTTATGGGGTATCAATGGTTTCTCAAAATGTAAATTCCATGTAATCAAAAAAAGGGGATAATAGAGGGAAAAAAAATTTAACTATTTGCTTTAAAATATCTATTTCTTTTTTCCTGCTAACTTCACCTTATACTTCTTTAACTTTTTGAAGACTAATTTTGATTTTAATACATTCATTGAATATAAAGGATTTATTTTGCATCAAAAATTAATTCTGCAAATTATTTTGTTGAACTACAAATGAAAACAAATTTCATTATCAAAAAAAGGTCCAATTTAAACTAATTTTTAAGATATTCTTATTAATTTTCAATAGTAGAGTAATTTTTTAAAAAATATAAGAAACATTCGAATATCCATTCAGAAAATTTATGCTGTAAAATAACATGAGCAAGTTCTTTTTAAAAAAGGATTCTTAAAGAAGGTAGGATCTTCTATATTTTTACCCTTTGCGGGGCAATGGCCCCTCAAAGGGTAAAAAAATAAATTCCATGTAATCAAATGGGAAAAAACTAATTAACTTTAACTATTTGCTTTAAAATATCTTAATTTTTTTTGCTGCTAACCTCATCCTATACTTCTTTTAAAAACAAAAAAGATACCGAATTCTGAATTTACTGTGCTTCATGATACACAATTTTAATAGATATAATCTAGATTAATAACTCACATCAAAATGATCTCCACAGACATGACGAATGCTGCTTGCTGATAATTCCGGATTCAGCTTCGGATCTCTCCATCACTTTACACCACTTTTTGTGAATAACATAATTTCTTGTCACATCGATAAATAATTTATCGAGTGCCGTTACACTTGTATTACTAGGAACAATACAATACACTACATTTAGGAACAATACAATACTTGTATCTTGTCAACACTATTTTATCTGATGCGATAGTCGTAAAATATAGAAAAAAAGACAATCTATATTGAGAGCAAACAGGAAGGAAGCGTGTTTCTCCCCTGTCAGGGAACTGTGACGTTAGACCCGTTTCGCACCAAAATGGATAATTTTTCCTGCGTTTTCTGAGAGACGAACTTTGATTGCAAATTTAAAAACAAAACAAAACTGTCTAGAATTTTTTTTTAATGTTATTGTTCGTTTCGAAGCATTTTAAATCGATTTAAAAAATAAAAAAATGCTGAAGTTCCTCATTATTGCACATTTGTTTCACAAACTTTACAAAATTTGCATTTGTATCATTTCCCTTGAAACTTCCTTCAAACGTTTATAGAGTATTTTACTTCCTTCTGTAAACCTTGTGTTGTATTTGTTGGTGCACAAGGAGTTTTTTTCTCAAGAGAATGCAAAAAAAAGGAAGGGAGGAAAGAAAGAATTAAAAATTCCTTCACTCAAAAACTAAACAGGAAATCAGATCTAAACTATTCATTCCTTCTCCTATATGGAGATAAAAGTGAACTTTTGACCTCTATGGGGGTGAGGCATTCAAGAGTTTTTTTCTTTTTGCCTTTTTGGCGTTGATTTGGATTCTGAGAAATAAGCTGCTGATATGAATTGCAATAATCAGCAAACAAAACTTTCATCTCAACAGAATTTAAGACAAATATATGATACAATGGACGCTGCTTAATGTGATCATTCATTTTATCTTATCAAAAACCTCTGGTGCCGAACCAACATATTCAAGTCACTACATCATTTAACATTAGATTTATGACGATTTCATGTATGCATATAAAAATAACGATTAAATCTGCCAAATTGATGAGTCCCGTAAATCTATTGTTAACACGTTCGTGAACACCTAGCTTATGTTATTTGCCGGGACACCTAAGTAGCTTGAATAGCATTTTGTGTACAAAAATGTGCAGTGTTTTTCACTTTGCGTTTTAGCTTGTCGCAAATTTGGATAAGATAACACGCTTTGTCTCAGCAGGTATATGGCATATGCCACTTGGTCCATGAAAGTGTTATTGTTATCAGTTTTGAAGTAGAGAATTGACCAATCCCTCATTTTCAACCAGCATTAACGATTGACATTAGACATAAGGGAATTTCTAGCCCCACTTGCAAGAAAACATCCAGAGGTGCATCTCTTAACAAGTTCTTGGAATCTGATATCAGCTGACACGATCAGAAACTGCTTTGCATATGGAGGCTTCTGAGAAATATTAGATGCGAAGAACTTAAAATTGTCATTGAACCTCCTGAAGATATGCTAACGGAAGAGTATGAAGAGTGGATGTCCATTGACAAGGGCATTCCATTAGCTGCTACACTGACAGACTTTGAAATTTGCCTAGCTGTTTGTGAGCAAGACAAAGCAATAAATGTTGATGCTTCTAAGGGGTATGGATGAGTTGAAGAAAACCCTCCAATGAACGTTGAAATGAGGCAAGCACTTGATATTTTGAAACGAAGCAGCATCATTGAACAGATTTTAAAAAACAATATGAGTATGAACAATATATAATAAGCTGTTAAGGAATAATTGTCGAAATGCAACTATTAATCAATCGTTTAATTGTTATTTTTGAAATAAATTATAGACAGCCCTAAGGCAAGTTCTTTTTTCTCTTTTCCCTTGATGTGATAAAAATATAGTTGCTTTTACCCATTTTGGTTATTGTTACCAATCGGTTAATGTTATCAAAATTCTCAAGTCCCGAAGGGATCACCAGGGTTCATACACATTTCCTTAAAAGAAAATCAAGGACTTTTAAGGACTAAAAAAACCAAAAAATAAGGACCTCTAAATTGAATAAACTTAACGAATTGTCACACGCATTTTTAAATAAAATTTCTCATTTTTGCAAATTCAACCTATTAGATGATAAAGTACAATATAAAACATAGAAGATATATTACAAATTTAACACAACAAAAACTGTTAAAAAATATAAGTTAATAAATTGATGAAAAAAAACATGAAACTGGTATTCAAATTAAATATCTTTTAATTCCAAACGTTTTTCATTCAATTTTAAATCCAAGGTATTTATTTTAATTTCTTTTCAGTAATTGTTTTTCTTAGTTCATGCGACTGAATCAATAAATTTATGTCCTTTGATTGTTCAGCCTCATTAGCTAAATCACTTGCTTCCCCATTTGTTTGGTGTATTTGGTTTGGAACATTTTCTTTTGTTTTAAAAAATATATTTCTCCTAGAGCTTTTCGTTTCAGTTGTTTTCTTTCAGTCTTTTCTTTGGATCTTTCACTTTCTAAATACTGCATGTATTTTGCTCTAGCTGAGGTGGCAAAAAGTAAGGACTTTTTAAAAATGGGGCATAAAAATAAGGATTTGTAAGGACTTTTAAGGACTAAATGTAAAAGTAAGGACTTTTAAGGACTTGTAATGACGCGTACGAACCCTGATCACATTAAGCGGCTATTACTATCCATTCCTTAACAACTACCAACAAATCAATTAGGGACTTATTTTACCAATTAAAAAAAGGATATTGAAAAATTTTACCTCCAAAATAGATAAAAGATCCAAGCAAAGACAAATTGTATTCTTCCCCCACCCCGAAAAAAAAAATCAAATACAGTATATTTTTTCTTTAGATGATTCTTAAAATTCACTTTTTCAGGAATAACAAATTAGGGCTCCTTTAAATCTATATTTTCTACTTAATCTCTAGCACAGCCACCCCTCTGAACAGACAAATTTCCTAGGAACAGAGTGACCTTTGCTTGTTTTCACTATAAAATGTAATGAGAATTCCGCATAGAATAAGATTTCTATTTGTAAAGCTCTCTGAAAAATGCTTGTACAATTAAGAATTATTCTCACCTCAGATAATGGATTACGTTGACTCGATGAAGATGGACGATGAGTTTTTTTAATTTCTTTCGATCCAGAAGTGACAGATAGAAGATCAGATTCAGACTTCACAGACCTTTCAACTGAACATACCTGCAAGGATCAAAGCATTGTCCATTTTTGAAAATTAAATTAAATAATTAAGCAAATAATAATTAAACAAGTCAATGAGACATTTATTTATGTCTACCAGATTTTGTAAGCATAAGAATTAGGTACAAAATCCTATTACATGTAAATTCTCGTATCGGAATTAGATCTGGAAACTCAACTACGGGAAAAATTGGAAAATGAGATTTTCAAAATTTTACATCCAGCGACCAGTACAAAGCCGGTCATTCCCCTTGCGATATTTATTTTTTGGAATGAGCGTCGCTACACCTTGGGGTGGAAGGGAGAAAACTGAAGCTGCACTACTGTACTAAAGCAAAAGTACTGTAATGTACACAGATTCGTTTATGGGAGGGGTCAAAAGCAAACGGCGAGAACCATAAAGTAATAATAAAGGTCCTCACCTTTTGCAGCGAGACCTGGCAATCAGAAAAAAAAAAAAGGTAAGAGGAGGCAGGAATCGGTATTTAAGAAA
>BGPR01000190.1:940812-1013960 GCA_013235015.1 Araneus ventricosus | reverse complement strand
TTTTATCAATGTTAAATTAAAATTTTCGTGAATATGTATTAATACAATGTTATGGAAGATACAGAAGTATTCTTAAAAATTATATTTAATTCACATTTCAAAATGTCGAACAAATTATTTGGCTTTAAAAATTCTAAAAAAAGGCTACAATCTACCCCATTTTTTTCCGTCACACCCAACTATCCGATTTTTTGCATCCGAAATTCATGCTTTGAAAGCATGCCGTTAAGTGCTTACTGTATATTTTAAAAAAACTATCAGCAGATGCACAATTTTTTTATTTCTTTTTCTAATAAGGTTATAATCAGTCTTTTCGAATATAAATTACATGAAAACTGGTAGATGAAAGATATCATTGAGAAAAAAAAATTATATTCTGGCTGTAAACAATTACATTAATTACTGAGAAAACCAAGCCTTATTAAATGGAATGGGGATTCCTAATAGAATAAAGATTTATAATTTATAACCTGCTAAAACTGGCTGTAGAATTAAGAATAAGAGTAATCGCTATTATTACTACAATTTTCGAGTGATTAAGGGAGTTAATCAATTTGGCAAGTGAAAGAAAAGTATTAAATTCAATCTTCAAATTATTTTTTTTTATACAGAAAAACTTCATTCTATATATTTTTTATTGAGGATTTTAGCAAAAATGAATAATAACTGTTCTGTTACAGTTATTATTATTACTTTGTTTAAATTGATTCATCAGCAATATAAATGATATCTTCTTCGTCAGCTGTATTTGAGCTCCCGTCATGTCGTTTGCCCTTAAGCTTTTATAATAATCATGTTTAATGGGAAGAATGAATTTCAACAAGTCCATCATAATACACAGTATAGTGCCCAATATCTCAACTTTATCAAATAATATATCCTGTATCAAAATCCAACATTGTATTTATGAATAATATAGTAATGTATTTAAAACAGAAATAGACCAAATGAGCGTGTGTCAATTGGGAAGGCACAAAATTGAAACATCCTTTCAAACGTTAAATCCGACATTAAAGCAAATAAAATTCACATACGCAGGGATCATTCTTAAGGAGGAGGTGTCGGGGTATAAATAACTTATTTTTATTTAACCCCAAGAAGAAGAAGTTGGATAAAACAACGAATAACAACAACAGAAAAAGCGATACCTTTTACGGCAATATCACTATTTTAAAACGTTTTTTAACTAAATTTTTATTGCGCAAAAATGCAATTAGCAACGATTTACATTAGAGTATGGAGTTAATCAGATTGGCTTCTGAAATAAATTATTTATTATTCAATGGCCAAAAATTTGTGTCATTTAGTAGTGTTAATCCTCATTATTAGAGAAATTTGTTTTGAATATAAACAGTTAGGAGTCAATCAAGTGCTTTGACATGAAAATTTTTAAAAAATTCAGAAAGTGGAGTTAATCGATTTGGCAAGTAAGACATTCATATAATACTACATAGTAAGAAAATCAATAATTAAATTTTAAAATTAAGCATTTAT
Organism: Araneus ventricosus; assembly: GCA_013235015.1. Classification (NCBI taxonomy): domain Eukaryota; kingdom Metazoa; phylum Arthropoda; class Arachnida; order Araneae; family Araneidae; genus Araneus; species Araneus ventricosus. Next base: position 1,012,466 of record BGPR01000190.1, on the reverse strand, counting down.
CATAAAAGTTAGAAAAATCATACCTTTATTGCACATCTTGAGTACTAATTACACATATCTTATACGATTTATGTGCATACAGGTAGGTGTTTAATTAAGAAAATCTTGAACCGTCGTCTGACATGCAGATTGTCTGGGAGAATTAAATACATCATTATGAATCGAATTTAATTCATTGAAATTTGTTTAACTATTATCTTGACAAAAGAAATAAGTTTTTCAATGAAGTCCAATGAGCCTTTAAAGAAAAGTGGAATAACTTCATAATCACTTTAATTAGTACCTGGTAATAATTTATCTTCAGTTAATTCATCAACTGTGAATAATTTCAAAGTCGTGGTATCTTTATCACAGTCCACATACTAGAAAGAAGGAAATTTTCGCATTAAAGAATGGAGGAAAACGACGTATAACTGAAGCTTTGTGTCATATAAACAAATTACTTTATGAATACGAATGAATCGGGACTGGGACGAAATGATGAATAAATGTAAACGGCATATAAATGAGAAATGTATAAATGGTGCTTTACTGTATATTATCTTAATCATAAATATAGTATAGATAAACTATAATAGCTAGTCAAGTTTCTACAAGATAATTCATAGTTGGCAGTCAACATGTTAATAACCTACTAAAAAATACTTGTACAATTAAGAATTATCCTAACCTGAGATAATAGGTCACATTGGCTCAATGAAGTTGGGTATTTAGTTTTTTCAATTTCTCTAGATGCAGAAGCTTTCGATATGATGTCAGCATTAGCCTGCAAAGATTTTTTTATTGAACGTAACTGCAAGATATTTGTTTTTGAAGTATGTTTTCTTTCAGTTTTATATTGAGCTTCACTCTGCTGATCATACTTTGCAGTTAAAGAAGTATCTGAAAAGTCTTTATCTTTTTCAGTGGAACCCAATTGCAAATTATCTGCTTTATCAACTTTTTTCAAGGAACAGCTTGACTCTAAACGAGTAAGAAGTGCATCATCAAGGATGGATGAAGATGATGATACTTCAGCTTTCATAGCTTCTGAAAGACAAAATGCACATAAATAAATCAAATAAATTTTCAAATAACAAAGCTTCAAGATAAATCAACACACACAATCTTTTATTAGAATGGAAAACTCCAACATACATGTGTATAAGATGGTTACAGAAAAGTAAGTATAAAACTTTATCATTTCATTTAAAGAAGAAAACACACTGTATATTTCTGAATATAAGCCGACCCCCCCCCCCTCCTTTAGCTTTGGAAATTTGGCCAAAACTCAAAACCTGTATATAAGCCGAAATGGGGGGGGGGGGGAAATCCTATAACGTTCAAACATTTTGCCATTAAGGCGAAAATGTTGTCAAGTAGCTGGGCCAACAACACCAGGCTCCAACAACAATAGTTTTAACTCTGGTAACCCTATATTGCGGTGGTTATGACAATAAAACTGCCATTTTCTAAAAAATATTTCTAAATGTGCGGTGGTCATTGAATGAAATCAAAGGTTCAAAAATAATATTTTAACTTTAATAATTGCCTGTAGATGTCAGCACGATACTTAACACCCCTCTTACATTGAGAAAAATGCGTCGTTTTTAATGCATTTTCTCAATACTTTCAATTAATTTTTTTTCAGCAAACAAAAAACAAAATCAAAATGCACACACAAATTTGTTGTACGTACGTTGTTTATAATATACACATTTTTTTATAATCAAAATTGCTAAAGAAAAGTTCTCCATAATTTACATCTTTTTAGGTGGTTTCAGATTGATACCACTGTGCAAGCACAGAAGAAATTTGTACTACTTGAAACACATTAGAGAAACATATCTTTCCTCTGACTCAGCTAGTAAAGTGGCTAATAATTTATGGGGTTTTTGGCCATGTGTTTTGTGGGTGAGGAGTTTGTTTATATTTGGGTAAGATTTATTCGGGAATGGGGTGGTTGAAATTTTTTCTTCTCGGTTGCGTTCTTTTTATATTAGCGAGCAAATATATTCTGGGGATGTTAAATATATTTTCTATTATAGTTCAATTTTCTGATTTCTTAAATAGTTAATTTAAGCATTACATTTCTTCATAGCGTAAAGTATATTTGTTGCTTGCCTTTTACTGGTTATTGAAATTGTTTATTTTTATTAAATTTATACTTTTTTTCATGTTTTAAGATTGTGTAGGTAATTTTCATTGACAATATTGCATGTTTTAGTATTTTCATAAATTAATAATGAATTGTGTTACAAAATGAATTAAAAGTATTAATTATTTATCAGAAGAATGTCGTATGTGAGCGGTGGTATTCCAGTGAAACCACCACCACCCTCGTGGTGCAGTACACTGTAAATTTTTTAAAGGTATTTTTTCTCTCCTTAGGTCCTATACATCTAAATTAATAACTTCATTTTTAAAAATTCAGAGAATTTGTGTTTGCATGCTTCAAAGGGATATGAAGCAAGCACATTTTCCCCATTCATTTGGTATCATTCTGTGCTTGTATGCGGATGTATGATAGTGCAGTTTTTTGTACCATTTTATTTTTTTATTTGAAAGATGAACAGACAGAGGAAATCGTATACTGCAAGTGATCGCATTTGCCGAAAATTCTAACAATAGTATGCCTGCTCGGGATTTCAACGTCAATGAAAAGCAAGTTCGAGAGTGGCAAAAGAAACGTCCAGAATTAGCATATTTGTCTTTCTATATAATTTTTTCTTTTTGCATATTTTTTTCTTTTGGGAAATTTTTTCTAAGATTTCATTAAAACATTTTATGTGCTAATTATTATGTATTCCATCAATTATTTTCGAGTGCCATGTAAAGTTTTGGTACTTTACATCACACCCAAGTAATGGAAAAATACCTACTTTTTTTATAGATAAGCAGATCCGTATGCAAGCCGACACCCCTACTTTAGCTTTGGAAATTTGACCAAAAATTCTCAGCTTATACACAGAAATACACAGTAATCAAAATTTAGTAGAAAATTAAATTGCATAAAAAGCCCCGATATGAAAAAAATTTTAAATCACTAAAATATTTAAACTTTTGTGGACACATTATTTAAAAACAAAAGTTTTGCATAAAAGGAAGATAATTTTTTAATATTCAGGTTAATTGGTAAGTTTATAAAAATTTTAGAATACAGGAACACATCTTTAATGAGGATATTCATCTCTATCTCTACTAATAATAAAGGAGAATGTGTGTGTATGTGTGTTAGCGCTCCACAGGGTAGACCGCTGGACTTGCGAGCTCCGAAATTTGGCACGAACATTCTTTGGAGGGTGGGAATGTGCACCTTGGAGCCATTTTTTAAAAAAATTTAATTAGAATTTTAATTAATTAAAAAATAAGCGAAATTTTGGCATTTTTCCTTAATAATTTTGGAAAATATTGCAGCACAAAAATCATTTTTACACCATCTAAAAGTGCAAAAATTTATCTTTTCAATGATATCACTAAAGTTATTGTATTTATTTTTTTCTCTAATTCTGATAACATTTAAAAAATATTTTTCGGCATAATTTACAACAATACTTTTCATTAGTACAATGCATTTCAAACCGTTTTCATTGCTAAAACAAATAATTTAATTGCATGTTTCTCTTACATTGTTTAAAGCTTACACAATATCCTTTGGAATTCACTTTGTTCTTTTTATTTGATCAATTTTTCTGTGAAATCTGTAAATGAAGTCCTCAAGATGGTAATTATATAATGAAATAATCCAGTAAACTGAAAGATTATGTTTTAAATTTTTTTAACCAGCGTGTTTTAAGCCAATTAGCATGCTGCTGTACACAAAATGTGCCGCACCAATTTAATGTTGAAATCAAATGCATAGTTTACATTAATGTAGACAAGGAACAGAACAAGTGCAAGGCTACGAAAAAAATGTGGTTAAATGTCTATAGCAATTTGAATTTTAAAACTACTTTGTTAAGGGAACCATGAAAACAAAATTATGCACAAGAGATTCAGTTGAAATTATATTTCTGGCGATCAAGCTAGTTGCCGAAGGCGGCTAGTTAATAATAAAGGAGAATGTGTGTATGTCTGTGTGTTGGCACTCTACAGGGCACACCGCTGGACCTAGAGCTACAAAATTTGGCACGAAGATACTTTGGAGGGTGGGAATGTGCACCTTGGAGCCCTTTTTTTGAAATTTTAATTAATTAAAATTAAGCAAAATTTTGGCGTTTTTCCTTAATAACTTCCGGACATATTAGAGCACAAAAATCATTTTTACACCATCTGAGAGCAAAAAATACCTTTTCAATGATATCAATTAAGTTGCCGTCAAGTTATTAATTAAGTAAAATCTCTAATTTTAACAAATTAAAAAAAAAATTGGTATAATTTACAACACAATTCAAACCATTTTCATTGTTTAACCAAATATTTAATTGCATGTTTCTCTTCCATTGTTAAAAGCTAAGATAATATCCTACTCGATTTTACTTTTTTTAATTCATCGAAATTTTCGTGGAATCTGTAAACCAAGCTCTCTAAGATATTATGCATGTTAAGAAATATATCCAGTAAGTTGAATGGTTATGGTTGCTATATGTTCATTCTTTTCTCAGCATGTTTTAATTCAGCAAGCATGCTGCTGGTCATAAAATGTGGTGCACTATTTTAATGTTAAAATCAAATGCATATTTTGGAAGAGGAAAAAGAAAGTGAAGATGGCACTGACAACCTGCAGTCAGATGTTATATGATATTTTCAGTTATTTGACTCCATTAGGAACATTTATGTAGACAATGAACAGAAGATATCCAAAGTCACTAATAGAACATGGGTTAAATATTTATCACAATCTGAAGTTTAAAATTACATTCTTAAGAGAACCATGAATATGATGCAAGATTCAATTGAAATCATATTCCCGATGAACAAGCTAGTTATAAAATATAATCAAAATGAAATCTTACTTACCACTTTTAGCAGATTTATCTTGGAGCATTTGACTTGAATTTTTACTTGAAATACTTTTAATAGAAAGGGTCTTTTCATTAACATTTTCCTAAGAAAAAGTAACAAATCATTAATTTTTAAACATTAAAAAAATTATCAATAGGCTATTTTCCTGGCAAAAGTCTATCTGGATTTATATTGGGCTAATTCATAGAAAGGGAGGAACTCTTCAAACTATTTTAAAAACATAAAATACAAAAAGCAGTAACTACACTGGTGTCCAAAAATAATGCACAATTTTGAAGATACTACAAAATTGGAGTAAATATGGATACTATGGTTCACAATCAGTTGCTGAGAATTGTGGGACATACTATCGTCGGAACTCACTTTTTACAGTGAAGATTCGGTCACAAGGGCAATTAGGGAAACCAGAAAGGGATGAAGGCAAAAATGGCGTTTGACCCATCCTGTTTCACAGAAAGCTGATAACAAGATGTAACTTTCATCAATGGTGATGTTTGATGTGCATAATATTTACATGCATTTTCGTAAACACAGTACAAATATTTGGGAAGATACAAAGGTCTTCTTAAAAAATCCCGCATTTATCCTCATGTTTTTTTTTTTATTATAAAATGTAGTTCCCTACCAAATTGTACGAAACTTACAAAATACTTGACAACATGCAAAAGAAGCATTGTATTAAAATTTGAATATTACAGGAAACATGAGCATTTGTAGTAAATAATTTTTTACTGTGCATGTGTGAAACTTAGGATAATTTTTTTCATAACTTCCAAGGCCAGATATATTGGGCAACTTATATAAAAATTTCAGTCCAATACCATTAGTATTCAGAAAGATATCGGCATTGCAACTTTGTGAATTTCGGCACACTTTAAGAGAAGCTAAATGACGAGGGATCTTGCACAAATTGTTATTTTTGAAAGTTGAATATTGGAATAGTAATCGTCAAACCGTAATTTAAATTATGTATTTAACTTAGTATAACTGAGTATTCAGGATATTCAACTTTCAGAAAATTCAATATTACTGTTCGAAGATTAAAGTTTAAAAAATATCAGTTTGTGCAAGAACCCTCATCATTTAGCTTCTCTTAGAGAGCACCAAAATTCACCAAGTTGCAATGCCGATATCTTTCTGAATACTAATAATACTGAAGTGGAATTTTTATATAAGTTGCCTTATATATCTGTCTCTGAAGTCACGAAAAAAAAAATTATGCTATGTTTCGCACATGTGCAATAAAAAAATATTACAAATGCTCATATTTCCTGTAATATTCAAATGTTTTAATTCAAATTTTAATACAATGCTTTTATGTATTGTTAAGTATTCTGCAAGTTACGTACAATTTGGTAGAAAACTGTGCATGTTATAAGCAAAAAAACACGTTGGAAAATTTGGGATTTTTTAAGAAAACCTTTATCTTTCCGAATATTTGTGCTGTGTTTATGAAAATGCATGTAAATATTATGCACATCAAACATAACCATTGATGAAAATTACATCTCATTATCAGTTTTTGGTGAAAAAGGATGGGTTAAATGCCATTTTTGTCTTCATCCATTTCTGGTTCCCCTAATTGCCCTTGTGACCGAATCTTCACTGTAAAATGTGAGTTCCAATGATAGTATGTCCCACGATTCTCAGCAACTGATTGTGAACCATAGTATCCATATTAACTCCAATTTTGTAGCATCTTCAAAATTGTGCATTATTTTTGGACACCAGTGTATCTAATTATATTTCAATTACACTGCATTACCAAATTAAAATCTGATCTTGACTTTTTTCAGCTTTTTCATCGACTGAGAAACTGATAATCACATTAATATTCATGAATTATGATCAGCAAACATTTATATAACATGACAAAATTTTGGATTTATCCTGAAATTTCATCCTATATTTAAAAATGAGATTAAAAAAAAATCTAGATTAAATAGAAATATTATTAAATGATTAAAAATTAGATTTTTTAAGATAAAAAAAAATTATGCAGACATTTTAAATAGTCAATATTTTAGGCAAATTTGATGTGAACTGTATTTAAATATATATTTTAAACCAACAAATGAATAAATGCAGGTGTAACATCTGAAAATTCTATCATTTATACCATACAAATTTTATAACTGCAGCATAATTCCACCCAGATGGTTTTTAAATAATCATTATTAATGAAATTAATTATTATTACAAAAATATCAAATAATAGTATAAATAAAATTTAATAAGAATTGCCATGGGCAATTAAAACATTCTCCTAGAGCAGTGTCCGGCAAACTTATTAGTCAAAAGAGCCAAGATCAGTAGTATAACAATAAGATTTCTTTGGAGAACCAAATTCCTTTCAAGAACCATGTTTTTAGGAGTTGGTTTAAACTGACATTAAATAAAACCAGATATTATAATAATGGTACACAGCCGAAATCAATTTGTGGCACAGCGACACTCAAATGGCTAAAGAGCCGCAGTTTGGTGACCACTGTCCTAGGGCTTTCATCAAATTTATTTTACGATATGCAGTAAAATAAGAGAAATAGTAGGCTAGTTTTTGTTTCCATATACATATTCTGCTACCATTTTTCTGACTTTAAAGAAAATCTTCTTCGCAGTGATTAGTTTATCAATCGACTCTAGGTAAATATTAGTAATTCTGGAATATACATGATACTTGTTACCCTCCATAAGTGTAAATAATCCTTCACACTAATAAGCAGTTCTGAACATTAAAATAATTTCATGTGCTTCTAAAGTTAGCTACCAAATGTTTATAAGATTCAGGTACCAAGTTCACCATAATTTTTGCTTCTATTTAAAATTGCAACTAATTCTCAATTATGTGAATTTGAATTATCATTATAAACATAAAAATCTAATGGTAAGTGTCTAAAGAAAATTTAAGATAATATCCCTTTCAAGGACTAAAATCTATAAACAGCAGTTACAGATTTTAATTAATATACGAGTCATTCCAGGGAAAATGGTACAAATCATATCCAACATTTTGGAAATTTTTTTTAGAAAATTTCATAATTACTAGCTATTAATCATTTTTATATTTATTCTTCATTTAATTCTGTATCATCAGGTATTTTTTGTTTTGACTTGAGTGACTAATGAAGATGAAAATTTTTTTTTATGTGGAACAAGAAGGAAAAATCTTGATGTCCCAGCTGCAAACTAGTGACTGTTAAAAGGTTAATTAAGAAATTGGTTAAATACTGTAATATAAAATATCAATTACATTGCATCTCTTTCATAAAAAGAATTTTAACAATAAAATTTGTTGACAATTTTTTTTTTCAATGTAAAAAAATTGTCAATTATTAATGTCCCAAGATTTTGTGTGTTTTGATATGTCCACTCTGTTACAGCCATTTCAAAAATAAAATAAAAAATTAAATTGAATTTAATAGCACTTTTGAGGTGACTAAGTAGTGCAAATTCCATTCTTGGTTAGTCATTTTGAATTCAACAGTCAACAAGCAAGGCAAGACTCATTCTTTTTCGCTGGTAGTTAATTTGGCTTATTAAATGTCCACTATGTTACATTTATATCAATGATAAAAAAAGAAAAAAAATCCTGAAATTCCATATAAAGTAGTAATTTTAGAATTTTTTCATTTTATATTTGTTTCTTAATTGTTTTTGTTCACTCCATTTTATTACACTCCATGTGTAACAGAGTGGAGAGTATTTAATTGAGTAAATAATTTATCTTGAACAATTCTGAAAATGTTTTTTCTGGACAATATGTTCTATAATAATTACTAATTATATAATTTTTATGAATATATAATTAATATAATTTAATACATTATATAATAATTATGAACATAAAATACAATAACTATTTATATACTCATTAATAATAGATAAAAATATTTATAATTATAATTATTAATAAGTAAAACTTGAATGATCAAAAACAAATATGCTGTGAAAGAAGTTAATTTTTTTCCGATGGTCTCTAGAAATCCGTACAGACAGACAAAATTATACTTGTTGATAGACATGTATCAAAATACTTCAAGTGGGATAGTGCAGCTTTAAAATGAATAGTGCATCATTGTTGGTGCAGTATTAAAATGAATAGCCGACAGATTAGTAGCTTCTGGGAAAAAATGTTTCCAATGCTAATCAATTTTTACTATGTTAAGGAACTGTACAACTATAAGATTAGGTACATCAAATAACAGATAAAGAAATAGAATCTGTAGCCAACATTATTCCAAGCAAAATACCTGTACTGAAAGGTATTATGTCTGTTCACCAAATGACCACAATCAGGGAATGGCCTATTTCTTTATAGAAAAGTATCAGGTTTTTGCGAGAAAAATGAAAATCTTTGTTGTTATTTTGAGAATAAAAAAAAAAAGTATGCCTGCTGCATTAAAGAGATTATTAAATCAAGAAGAAAAATATAAAGTCTCGGACATCTATTCTGCTTTATCAGGAGAGTCCACTGAAGTCTTTGATGATGAAGAACATAAGGAGAGTAAAGAAATGAGTGAAGAATGTGTAAAAGCAGGTGCATACATGCTCGTTAAATTTCAAGGTGATGGAGTAAGAAATTTAACTTAACACGTTCATGCTATGGACGAGATATCTCGTCCTTCAGGAATCTTCACTGCGCACTAGAATTTGACTTGCATAACAAATTTATCAAGTTAAACATAATAGATGTCCGTAGAATACATTCACCTCTTTCTTTTTTTGATTTATAAATCATCTAGAGCGAGCAAGGTTACTTTTCGTCTTTCTTGGAGCTTGCATCCAATTTGCCTATAGCAATGAATGTGTTAAAAATATGTTGCCATTTCTCAAAGTAATATTGAAGAAGATAGTGAAGTTAAAGTGATGAGCTTAATAACAATAAAATGGAGCAAAAAAATTATTTAAAATTGTTGATGAGGATATTTCCTATGTTCATTTTGACCAAATTTTAATATTTTAACTGAACCAAAGTTTAAATTGATAAGTGGACGTTTATACTATGAACTCGCATATGCTATTGATGTTTTCCAAAAAGCTCGACTTATGACAAAAATTGAATTTAATAAAAAAAATATATACAAATAAAATGTTTGTCTATTTTCCTTGCATAAAATTACAGATTAATCCTCTCTACTACAGCTATGTCCACTCTGTTACAGAAGTATTTTTGTTACGATTTCAACATAAAAAATCAAAACATTTTAAATTAGAGTTTTAATATGTTTAGAACTATGCAATTTATACTTAGAATGATGTAATTTTGATTTTATTTAACTCTAATGCGATAAGATAATTTGTATATGGGTCGTTTTTGAAATGTTTGGGAAAACACTGTCCGTTCGCTTCTAGGTCTTATAACTAGTTTCAGATTTAATAAAACTGAAAATGCATTAGCAATCTTATTTATATAACTATTTTAAACATAGTGCTTCAAAAATTTAATTTCCTCAAGGATCTTAACACCAATAAAAAAATAAAGAAAAGCAGGAAAAATGAAATTTTTTGCTGTCTGTACTCCGTTTTTTTCAACAACAGCATATATTTTTTAAAGTAATTTAAATTATTTATGTAAATAAATTAGGTTCACATATTCTGCAACAAATTATCTAACAAAAAATTGTATTGAAAAAACAAAAACCTTATTTGCATATATAAATATTCAGCTTTAAATGTCTGTCCTTGAGCTGCCTCATGAGTGTTTTTTTTTTGTTTTGTTTATTCACAGTAGGTAGTGCCACTATATATAAGTTATTTTTGTTTATACTTTACTACTTCAACCTTGTAGAACACTTTGCATTTAACTTTGAAGAAGTTTAAAGAATATTATAAGAAATATTGCCAATCCATGTCCATAGAATAGTGAGTATTTTTATTCATCATAATGAGTGTTACTTCATTTTTTACAGATAATTATCAGATAAAATAATATTATTTTTACTGTGCAACTGATTCAGGAATTACTTTTTTACCAAGTCTAACAGGGTACATTTATAATGAATATTTCTATTAAAAAAAAACAATGAACTATAGTTTTATCATGAGTGTTACCTTTTCAGAAGTAACATTCATGATGAAATTGTGTTTGATGTCCATGGAATTGAAATATATTTTAAAAACAAAAGTAACAAATCATGTTTTTAAAAAAATTATATATATATTTGTTAAAATGTACATCTGAATTATGTATGGTGGACATGGTCATTCTTTGAATCTGGCCATGGAAAAGGAGCTGCAGATGGCATTGGGGCAACATTAAAAAGATATGCAGATCAAGCTGTTGCACATGGTACTGATATACCCGATGCTGAAACATTGTTTTATGTGTTATGAGATCAAGGTTTGAAGATAAAACTATTCTTTGTACCTGAAGAGAAGGTTTGTGATTATTTTCAGAATGTGCACCCAATTTAAAAACAGTTAAAGATACACATTCTATTCATCAAGTTGTATCAATAAAACCTGAGTAATTTCTTTACCGTGATGTTTCTGTAAAAAAATAAATTTTGCACATGTTTCACACCATTGAGAAATGTTGTTCAGAAAGAAACTAAATCAAAAGAGAGCAAGCAAAAGAGATCTAAGAAAAAAATCTACAGCAGTGAATCTGGTGACACTTCAACATCTTCTGTTGATTTCAGTAACAATCCAGGACCTAGTGCTTATGTACTTGTGAATGTTTTTGGAGATAACTGAAGCAAAAGTAATTATCAATATGTTGGAGTTTGTCACCAATATGATGCTGAAGATGGGGGAGCTACAGGTAGCTTATTTTAGAGCAACAGATGAAAACTGCCAGCTGTTTCGATTTATGGAGGAAGACATTTCATATGTAGATTTACATCAAATAATTGGTGTTTTGCCTAATCCCGATATTGTAATTAAAGGGAACAGAGTATTTTACCATTTCCCTAACTCAATTGATGTATTTGAAAAAGCATAGTGTGTGCTATATTTTCTTACCCACCATCTTGTCAAGAGTGTTACCTAGTGAAAAAACTTTAAAATTCAATGAAATAATTTTAAATCTATTGTAACTTTCCTAGAATTTTAAAAAATACTTTTATAAATAAAACATTATCACTAACTATAATCTCCAGAAGTGATTTTCACAAATAATTTATAATAACAATTGAGAGTGAAAATATTTATAAAGTAACACTCACGACACTGAATATTTAGAATTTTTATTAAAAGTTAATAAAATACCCTTTTTCTTTTTGTAACATTTTTAAAGGACATATTTACTAGCAAAATTTACAATTTTTGGAAAAATAAACAGTTTTGTGATTTCAGAAATGCAGTCCAGTAACTAACACACACACACACGACACTAAAGCTCAAATATTCACTTTTCAAGCTAAATATCTCTGATTGTAAGAAACTTTAAGCTCAAATATAATTTGTATCCTAAAGAAGGAACCATCTTAAAGCCTCTAGTCTAAAAAAATTGAACTTTTGATCATTTTTAATTTTTGAAATTTTAAATTGCTGTTTTCCCAAACGTTTGGAAAACAACCCATATGCAGTTTAAATTTTTGCATTTTGTTGTACGAAAAATAGCATTAAAATGCAAGAAATGCCTTTATCATGAAATTTTACTGCATTTATATGAAAGAAATGTTCATTTGTTTGTATTGCACAAAATGTTTTGAAAAATAAAAGTAGATTTTTGTAATTTGATGCAATATTTAAATGTGTGTAGAACAGAGTGGACAAAATCCTCTCATTACCAATAAAAAAACTATGAAAATCAGATATTAGTGCCAAGTTTAGATAATTAATTTTTTCAATACAGATAAATTGAATTCTTTTGCTATTATTTGACATTAATTTTAGATTGGTTGAATTTGGAAAAAAAAAAAAAAAATTGTAACATCAAATGTACCATTTTCACTGGAATGACCCATATCCCAGAATAAATTAGTGTATTTTTGACTTACTATAGTTTCCCATTCAATATAGTTAAAAATCATAGGAGAAATTTTTAAATTATGCTCAAGTTATTTTTTTTATTATAAACTGTTCTAAAAGTCAAATTACAAATATATCCATGATGGACACATGCAGCTCATGAGTTTCACATATTTGTGGAAGACAAAATGAATTTCACTATTGATGCTCTTAAAGTACACAATATTACATGTAATACTGAAGAGCTCCGAATGTTGTCTGCTAGGAGTTGTATATCATTTGATGATGAATTGTATCTCTTTAATAGCAATTGTATTTTTTTTTTCGAGTGATAATTTCAGAATTATGCTGATAAGGCAGTACAAATAAATAAGCCAAACGAGTTCCTAGTGCAACCGTTTGGCTCGAGTTGACATAACTGTTAATGGTTTTCATTGTTGAATTTGTCTCATCATGAAAGCGAAGCTACTCCCCCCAAGCTTTTGTGGAGAGTGAAGCTCTAGGATATTTCTTTAGGTTAAAAGTACCTGCCGAGTGGCAATTTCAGATGCAGTAGGCATCACAAGAACAGTTTACCCTAATTTGTATGTATATTTCAAAAACTAAGATTCTTTAATGATTTCTTAATTCTAAGATGCTGCTAATAAAGAGCCACATTTATTACTGAAAAAACTAAATCTTATTCAAATGTAATGAGAATTCCTCACAAAATAAAGTTTTATATTTAAGAATCTACTAAAAATGCTATACAATTAAGAATTATTCTCACTTGAGATAATAGGCTATGTTGGCTCAATGAAGATGGGCCCTGGACTGCTTTAATTTCTTCAGATCCAGAAGCTTCAGATACAACAGCAGCTCCAGATTGCATAGAACTTTCATCTGAACAAAACTGCAAGTATCAAAGCATCGTTTTCTATTGAAAATTGTGCAGTACAATACATTTATTTGTTTTGCAAGATTTTAATACATAAATTAAAATCATCAGAAATCTATTATATTCTTTTAAAAACTACCAGAAGATGCAAATTTTTTACCCCAAATAAAGTTATAATCAGTCTGTCCTAATGTAAATTACATGAAAACTGATGGATGTAAGAAATCATTGGGAAAAAAATTTGTATTCTTCCAGTAAACAGTCACATTAATTAGTGATAAAACCAAACCTTATTAAATGCAATGAGACTTCCTTGTAGAATTATTTACAATTAATACTGAACTAAAAATGGTAGCTACTAGGTTTCTTAAAATCAGTAGATATTATTCCATCTATAATATAATACAAAATCAGTGGATAGTAAAAATTGAATCAACACAGTCGCAAAATAACTCTAAAAAGTATAATTCAATATATAAACCAGCATCAATTATTTAATTATTTTCATACATAATGAAACTAAGTTAGCAACAAAATACAAATAAGAAATTACCCCAGCTTTTGAGCTCTTTCTAAATGCATCAGGTCCTTCCAAAAATTTTGAAAAACTATCCGAGGATCGCTCATTTTTCTCCTCGTCAGAATTCTTTATTGGCGAGAAGATCTCTGAAATATTATATAACAAATGAATTATTCAAAATTATTTGGAAAATTATAAATGAAAAATGATGAACAGTTGGTTAAACTGTAGAGTATGGTGCGGTTTTGCTTCCTGCCACTTTATTTCACCAACTGTTAATCACCAAGAGATGCACTCCTCAACTATGATGCTGATTTGTTTTGGGTGCGCAGCTATCTTTTTATTGGTCTCTTGTGCATGGCCACTTCTTATTTTTTTGTTTTAATTGGTCTCCTCTTTGCTTTCTTTGATTTTATTGGTTGAATTTGCTTTGAATTTTGAAAATTATGATCATTTCCCAACAGATTTTTCTAGACTGTTACTCTTTGCTCTTGTTGATGTTTTGAGGAAGGAACCTGTTTTGTTTTGTTTCTTGCAATCTTTTTTAAGTCTTTCATTTGATATCCTGGCTTCAAAGTCTTCTCTCCTGTTGCCTTTTTGACGAAGGAACGTTTTGAGGTGATAACTCATTTTGAAATAAAAAAAAAACGTACATTCCTAACATTCAATGAACAAGCGTAGCTACCAAGTTCCCACTTTGCTGAAAGCGAAGCCGCTGATGATTTTTAAGTTAAAAAATTTGTCCGATACCACTTCAGATGCCGCAGGCATTGTGTTCGTAAGAGACCAATAAAAAGACTGCTGCACACCCAAAACAAAAGTTGCTGATGCCAGTCAAAGTTATGGCAAAAAAAAAAAAAAAAAAAAATGGCGGAAACAAGACTGCACCATAGACTACAGTTTCCATACCATTCAAAATAGACAAGGTTTAATAGAACTTTGTATTTACACGTAGATGGATACTAAAAAGAAGGAAAAAAATTCCGAGGATGAAAAAAAGAATAAAAATGTATTCTTAGTTTAGTTAGAAGATCCATCATTATATAAAAGTTCTGTGTAAGCTTATTCTTTTCAATAACAAACTTAAAGATCAACAAATGATCAAGTTCAATAATAACTAAATAATTAGGAATGTAACGAATAGCGATTTGGCCAAATTTCAGGCTGAATACCAAATTTTTAAAAACATTTCACTTTTGAAAGTAAATGAAATATTTTCAAATTTTAAAAGAAAAAAATTAAGATGAAATAAAATTGATTTATTATTATTGTTATATTTTTAAAAATGTTAATGCTTTTATTTATATATTTAAAATTTTAAATACCTTAATTCCAATAATAAGAAAGGAGAAACCCTCATCATTTTGGGGTTTCTTCAAAGAAATAAAAGAACCATCATTGCAGAACATGACAAACACAGAAGAAAATTGAATGGTTAAATTAAAATTACTAGAAGTAAATTCCTATTTAAGGAACTTCCAATAGGAAGGATGAAGTGTCCACTTAATTTGAAAAAAAAAAAAAAAAATCCAAGGTTCGTAAATTTAGCAAGAAAATTTCTTTCACCACCTGCTAGTATTATATAGTGAACATTGGAAATCAAAATCATTCAATGAAAGCAAAAAACTAAGATAAACTCTGACAGGGTTCATACACATTTCCTTAAAAGAAAATCAAGGACCTCTAAATTGAATCAACTTAATGAATTGTCGCACACATTTTTAAATAAAAGGTCTCATTTTTGCAAATTCAACCTATTAGATGATAAAATATAATATAAAACATAGAACATACGTTACAAATTTAACACAAAACTCCCAAAAATAAGAGTTAATAAATTGATGAAAAAACCCATGAAACTGGTAATCAAATTAAATATCTTTTAATTCCAAACTTTTTTCATTCAATTTTATATCCAAGGCATTTATTTAAATTTCTTTTTCAGTAATTGTTTTAATTAGTTCATGCAATTGAATAAATAAATTTATGTCCTTTGACTTTTCAGCCTCATTAGCTAAATCATTTGCTTCCTCATTTGTTTGGTGTCTGTCCTTCTGAAGGAACATTTTCTTTTGTTTTAAAAAAATCTATTTCCTCCTCTAGAGCTTTTCGTTTCAGTCTTTTCTTTGGATCTTTCACTTTTTAAATACTGCATGTATTTTGCTCTAGCTGAGGTGGCAGCCGTCCTTATTTCTTTAGTAATTTTTAAATCATAAATAGCCCCAGACATCTTAATAAATTTATGAATTACACGCTGGGAAATATACGAAGAGTCTTTTAAATTTTCCGTTTCCAGGGCCTTGTTCACCGAAAAACCTCCTTGACCGTGTGAAAGTATTAATACCATTTTGATAATCTACCCAACTTTTTCATAATGATTATTGCTAAAATAAGTTTTTAAAAAAGTATCAAGGGAATCACTCTTTGGATTGAAAGAATTAAATTCAAATGAATTTGGCTTTACTATATTTAACAGAAAATCTGCACAGAGTAACAAAATTTTGACGCAATCTTTTTCCAAAATGCGTTTATTTTGCAACAACACAATCAATAGCTTTTTCATTTTTTCCTGTGCTTTTTTGGGATACCCAGCCATTACTCATGGATCAATGCAAATCGCATGTCTTACTAGTGCGTAATTAACAAGACATTTCTGCATGAAATGTTTTATCATTATGTTTTTCCGACTATCCCGTCTGAGTGTGAAAACATCCTTGTCTGCTAATTCCTTATTTTTTATCTTTTCTTTTATTAGTTGCTCTGCAGCAAATCCTAAATACACTTAATTTTTATCATTATACAAGTTTGGGTCACTGAAGTTGAATTTGCATAAAGTCTCGGGTTTCCTCAATTCTTTCATTCTCTGGTTTCAAAATTTTGAATGCAATCATTAACAAGGTTTAAAACATCACTGGCAAAAGATGGAAATAAAGGTTTATCACTTTGGTACTGTTCTAAAAATGGTAACAGCACTTTTGACAATTATTCCTATGGAACCATGAACCAATAAAGGCTATCTGTAACTCCTTCCTTATTTCCCAAAGTGTATGCGATGGATATGGATTCGTAGAACGCGAGAGCAACGTCAACTGATATTAGAGCCGCCGAGAAGGAGGAATTAGAAAAACAATAATCGGTGAAATTTTAAATTTTTTAATAATGGCAGAGTAAAAAGTAAGGACTTTTTTAAAATGGGGCATAAAAATAAGGATTTTGTAAGGATGCGTGCGAATCCTGTCTGAGGGAATCGAATTAAACGCACAAGGAATCCATTCTAGTCCATTTCATCAAGGGTTAAGGACTTGATTTGAAATGGATTCAAAATATTTAGAAAATTTTTCTGCAAGAAGCTTGCATTACGCCAAATATAACTTCTCTTAGCCTGAAATTTCCCAACAAAAGACAAAGGGGATCAGTACCATCTAAAAAGCATTATTTTAAAAGAAAAAGGAAAACCAAACAAACATAAAAAAGCTAAGATTGATTTAAAATATCATTAGCCTTCGGGCTGAAAAACCACCTTCATAAAATAAACTTACCCAATTCTTAGAGTAGAGAAAAAAAATGTCCTCACATTATCACAAACCCATGCAAACTTTCGGTAAACTTTCAGTCTACGGTGCCCACTTGCTTCTCGCCAATTTTTCTTGGCACAATTTCATTTGCTGGAGCCAAACACTGTTTGGGATGCGCAGTGCACTTTTCATTGCTGTACTGCACATGCTTCATTTGAAAAGGAGCGATTGAGGATGCAATGCCTTCGGCATTTCAAACGCGTACCGGGCATTTTTTTTTAACTTAAAAAAACATCAGCGGCTTCGCTTTCTGCAAAGCGGGACACTAGTAGCTTCGCTTATTCATTGAGAAGCAGAAACACGGAATAACATACACAATTCTGAACCTAAAAGTGACTGAAAATGTTCAAAAATGAGAAAAGAGTAGTTTAAATTTCACATACCCATTTTAATTGCCCAATTGCTGTTTACACTTAGGACACTGGTAACAGCTTGGTATCAATCACTGATCCACACACTTTGAAAGGGAACCAATGCGATAATCAACAACAGTTGTACGAAGCGCACGTGATGAAATGATAAAATCAGACGAAAATCAAACCGACAAAACAAATTCGATTGAATCGACCAATCACATCAAACGGATCAAACCAATCAAAACAAATCGAAATATCGCGCCATGCGCAAAACACCGATGAACAGATAAATTTCCGCGCATGCACACATCTCGCTCGTTAAAAGCATCATTGCACAACCAAAACAAATATCCTCTCCTCTCTATTCTTGGCGGCAGAAAGTTGGCGATCCTAAGAGGAACGAAGTAAGTGGGCACCGTAGACTGAAAGTTAAACAAACTTTCCACCAAAATAAGTAATCATCCTTTTTTTTTAAAGAAACACTAGAACCATGATGCCGTCTATATTCGAAAAGACAAAACAGAAGAAGGAAAAACAGGAATGTTAGGGAATGAAACTATTTAGACATATTAATAAAAAAAGCACTTAGTCTCCATCTAAGCCTCAATGAATGTGAAAGAATTTGTGAAGAATATATGACCATTAATTTTCTGAAGCTGGTAATATATATGAAACCATATGGAACAGACTTCTATAAATGATATGCAACATTATTAAATACACTTATGTTCCATGCAACTTAATATTTGAGAAATATTAGATTGTTTAATAATAAATGTACCAGGCATGCAATTCTGCAATATTCTTTATTAAATATATTTAAAACAACATTTTCTAAAAAAATATTTTATCCTGAATTTATTCTGCCGAATATCTGTGCAGCATTCGGCCAGGCCGAATATTCGGGGAAGGGCCCAATACTGAATATTTGTTACATCCGTAGTTGGTATTATATATGTATGAAACCAAACAGAACAGAATTCTTCCTGAAAATGCCAAAAAAAAATTGTCCTTGCATCATTCAGCTTTTGCAATGATAAATTATACGTAAATTTATTAATATACCTTATGCGCTATGCAACTGATATATGCAATTTTGCAATCTTCTTCGTTAAACATGTATTTAAAAACACATTTTTAAAAATCATTATCCTGAATATATTCAGCCAAATATCTGCTTAGTATTTGGCCAGCCAAATACCGAATAGTTGCCGAATATTTGTTTACATCCTTATGTATATATATATATATATATAAATAATCTTTACTTTTATTATATTGCACCAATTTTACGATAATAAATAAAATTCCATTAAATTTAATCGAATAAAGGAAATGATGAAATGAAATTAAAAAGAGAAAAGTAAACTACGCTCAGATTTGAAATAAGGTAGGACATCATAAGTAAAATGTTCTCTTTTTTTAAGTGAATTTTCAGTCTTTCTCAGATTAAGTTACTTTTAAAAGTTATTCCTAAAAACAAATCTATATTTTCATACTATATGTTCCAATAAAAACTAAAAGGAAAGAAAAAATTACACAAGATTTCAGAGAAAAAGTTTTCTTAACCCTCTGAAAGCCACAGTGCTTTGAAATCTACTTCTTTAAAAACCCAGAACGGCCGAGGGCAGAAATGAAAGTTGGTAAGCATTTCCCTCCCCCTTCTGGTAAGCAAGAGGTCATTTGCGTCATGGGGGGGGGGGGTCTTTTACTGTTTCCTTTATCATATCTAAACCCTTGTTGACTACAGTAAAAGCTTAACTAACTGGCATGCTCGGGAAACTCTGATTTCCGGATAGTTGGGTGTGACGGGAAAAATGGGGGGGGGGGTAGATTGTAGCCTTTTTTTTTAAAGATTTTTTTCGGCCAAATAATTTGTTTTTGTCATCTTGAAATGTGCATTAAACATAAGTTTTAAGAATACTTCTGTATCTTCCATAACATTGTATTTACAAAACATATTATGAAGATTTTAATTTAACATTGATGATAAAAATTTTAAAAAAGTACGATCTGTAGCCGAATTTTTACCGTAAATATATAGACTGTAAAAATATAAACATATAAAAAATAGCCGACGAAACTGAAAAATATTCTACTCAGCAAGCATAATAAAACTCTTAAGTGATCATAAACAAATCCTAGATTAAATATCAAAATTAATTATCTTTTAGAAGATCGCAAGGGTTGTTGTGCGATACTCGCGCCTCCAATTCTCCTGCACTTGATATTACGTAATCGGAATCAACATCTACCCGTATTTGGAGAGTAAATAAATAAAGGAGAAGAAAGAGACTTACTAATCTGGAGTAATCCCCCCCCCCAGGGGGGTTTGGTTTTAACCGATTCTGTCCCTTTGCCTTTTTTTTTTGTTGTTGTTGATTCCGTTTTTAGGTCTTGTTTTTCGGCGAAAGGTGAGGACCTTTTATTTTTATTTTGGTTCTCACTTTTGCTTTTGAACCTCCCCTCTTCCCTAAATCAAGTCTGTGTAAATCACAGTACTGCATATTGTTTTTTTTTTTTCTTTCTACACCAGTGCGGAACAAACGTTGCATTTCAGAAATAAATTGTCCACCACGGCGCCGCGCGTGCTAAATTTTGGCGCGCAGATGTAAAATTTTTTAGAAAAACTCATTTTCTAATTTTTCCGGTTAGTTGAGCTTTCCGGATAATCGAGAGTTTACTGTATATAGGGTTCGTTTACAAATTGTGATAAAACTATATATTTTCAGTAAAATTTTCTAAAAGCTTTATTTTTTTACAGCTGTATATGATTATAATAGTAAAAGAAAAATTTGATGCGAAAACATGATATTAGATTTTAATGATAATGCAGGTACCATTTTAAAATCATTGCTGCATCAGAAAAATTTGATCTTTTAAGAGTTATAATTTTTTTATTTCAAGAATGTAGTCATCTAGATAACTCACTGTGAGCACATAATATATTATATTTATTAAAACCTAAAATAATTTGAATTTCTTTAATTATAAAGCAGTTGCTCATATTTATTTATTAATATCTAAAAAGTGAAAAAGTTCCAAAGTTCGAAACTTTAAGATAAATCCATGCACATGAAAAGTAAAGTTATTCCCAGAGTAAATAAACCAAAATTTACTAAAGATTTCAGAATTTAAAATTACAAAGCAGAACAAGAGAGGACACAGGACAGAGAATATTTACTTTCTAGGTGACACTTACTATTTATAAATATTGTAGGTATACTGCTAAAAGTAACGAAGTCAAAATCCTGTCCTTTCCCTTCCAAATGCCTTTTGAAAGCACACAATTGTTATTAAACACAAAATGCAAATGCTACGAAGAAAAGAAAAATGTCGAATTTTAATGAATGTAACAATTAAACCCTGGGAATCAACAAGAACTTTTAATGGCATTATTGTTTTAAAAATTACATTTTCTGACTTAAACAGCACTCTAAATACATAATATCTGCCAATATTCAAATGGTCTGTAAGACTTTTTAAAGTGCAAATACTTAAGTCATTGTATTCATAATTAAGGCTTTAAAATTTGGAAAAAGACATGCTACAAACACAATTTATATTTTTAAAAAAATCATCGCATTTTGTTTACATACTTTCCGATATTGGTTTTATATTAATATACATTCAAAAAATTTCCACTCTGAAATTCATTAAAACTAAATAGAATTCATGAATATCAGCAAACGATATTTTATTAATTTATTCCCGATATAAAAATTTCCAATATTCAGGCATTTTAGCAGTTAGCAAGCAGAAAGAGTAATCTAAATTAAGCATATGCCCTCGAACACTTACTGGAGGCATCAATCAAGAGTGACAGTGAGAGGGGAAACAACCATTGTTAAAAAGATAAGATTGCTCCGTACCGTTTCCCGGCAATAAGCATGCGACAATTCGGCCGTTTGTCTGGCAGTTTGCATGACGGGCTGGTAAAGCCGTTGTGGCAATCAGAGAGTTAACATATTATGTGTCATGTTGATCACTGGTGACCAAAAGTTATCTACTTTGACTAGATGAAAATTTAGTAAGAACAAAAAAAACCTTATTGGTGGAAAAAGAAACTAAGCAAAGTATGCCTGGCACTTAATGCATTAGCATAAGAATTTAAAAATGAAGCACTGTATCAATTTGGTGATCTTGCAGAACTACATTTAATATTTCTGAATGCATTTAATTGTAACTCCAAATTCTTAAAAATGTAGATCTACTGCATATGATTGGGAAAATGACACAAATTAAATAAAAATATAAAAACTTACTACAAGAAAGAGATTATTATTAAAGGGCAGTTTTCAGAATGCTAATTTTAGACAATATTTTAGCACAAGTTTCAAGAGATAGGTAAAAGAAGAAAAAAAAAAAAAAAAACCAAGAATTTCCATATAAATAGCTATTGCTTAGGAAATTTGTGAATTTTAACTGATCCATACATTAATTTTATTACTGTTAGAAATTAGCAGGCATGCGCCGATTAGCAACAGGGAGGTGGTTTGGCGATGACGGATGTAAACAAATTGGCAACATCCAGACCATCTATACGTTCCGAACACTCCCCTTTAAAACTTTTTATGAAATCAGGCAAAATGCAATAGGACACAGTTTGAGGCAAAAAATGAATAAATGCAATAGTTAACAAAGAGTCTAAATGAAATAGTTATACAATTTTACTAAAACTTAAATAAGCAATTTTCACATTCTAAGGTTTCGAATACAGTATCATTCAATATTTTATAATACTAAAACTGGCAAATTTTAAAATTAATTTGGTATGTAGAAACTCTTAAAATTTATATACGATTGTATGTTGAACCCACAAATTTTAAAAAAGTGGAACAATTTCATTTCTATGTTCAATACAATAAATATGACTAACAAGCTAAAATTTAATATTAAATTAAATACCATTTTACAGGTGATACCATATTTGTTACTTTGAACTCTGAGTAATTTTAATACTAGACTAATAATTAAATCTAGGGTAGATGCTCTAGTTTTGACCACCTAAAAAGAAAATTTGAAATGGAAATTTCACAGTGGGCGACTGTTTAAAGCATATTAAATCATAATTATACCTTATCCTTTAGCAAATTTTATTGCCTTTCTGCTAGTTATAAAATTTTTCTGAAGAAAATTTTAGATTTTGAGTTATGAATTTTTAAATAAATTAACCACATTTGCACCAGTTATGGCCATCTCTATGCACTAGTTTTAGCCACACTAATATTATACTTTTAACAGACATTTTAATGAATTTTAAGTAAAAAATCATTTTTATGCAATATATATTTTAGTACATTATTTTCTGTTATTTTAAATGTGATTTTTTTGAATAATTTATAAAGATATGTAATAAAGTTTACCTAAGCTGATTTTAGCTGCAGAGCTTCAGCTTTTTAAAAAAGAAACAGGAATGCAGAAAACAATTTAATTTGGTTGATAAAATACAAACTATAATTTAATTTGGTTGATAAAATACAAACTATATATACTCACATAATTTTTTTTTTGATAAAATATGAAACAAAAAATAGGGAGAGGAATAAATTTGCATTGCAAAAGCATAGATTTTTTAAAAAAATCTTACAAATCAAGAATTTGCATTATTATACTTACTAACAATATCCACAAATATGTATTTTTATAGTTTTTAATTGCAACATTAGTCAAATTCATCAGAATCGTTTTTTAAAATTAGAGCAATCTATGCATATAAAAGAATATTCCTCATCGCTCGAGTCTGGTTCCTCAAGATGAAATTTTTTAACATAAACGAGAGGTAAACATTCAAAATGGAGATGTTTTTGACATTCCATTTTGAATGGCCTTAATTGCATTACCAACTTTAGTTGGTAACAAAATTTTTTTATGGAAAAGCTACCTGCCTTCTTACTTTTAATTGGAGCCATTACTATGTAAAATGAAAACAAACCAAACTAGTGACTGACAAACTAACTGACTAGTTACACTTTTATTTTGAAAACAAAACTAAATCAGTTACTTTTATTTCAGAAACAAAGCTATATCAGTTACTTTTCATTTTAGAAACAAAACTAAATCGGTTGCTTTTATTTTAGAAATAAAATTAAATTAATTGCTTTTATTTTAGAAACAAAACTAAATTAGTTACTTTTATTTTAGAAACAAAACTAAATTAGTTACTTTTATTTTAGAAACAAAACTAAATTAGTTGCTTTTATTTTAGAAACAAAACTAAATTAGTTGCTTTTACAGTAAACTCTCGATTATCCGGCATTCAAGTATCCGGAAGGCTCAACTATCCGGAAAAATTAGAAAATGAGTTTTTCTAAAAGTTGTACATCTGCATGCCAAAATTTAGAACATGCGCGCTCTGAATGAAACGTTCGCTCTGCACGGAGAGGCGTAGAAGGAAAAAAAAAGCAATATATAGTTGGATTAATACAGACTTTCTTTATCGGGGTTCAAAATCAAAAGTGAGAACCTTAAAAAATAAATAAGATCCTCACCTCCAAAAACAGATCCAATAAAGCAAATGCAAAAAAAAAAAAAATGTAAAGGGACAGAATCGATAAAAAAAAAAAAAAAAAGCTCAGCTCGGAGGGCTACCCAGATTGCAAATATCTTTCTTTTGCTTTATTTATTTACCATCCAAATACCGGCAGATGTTGATTCCGATTACGTAATATCACATGCGGGAGAATTGGAGGCGCGCGTAACCCTTGCGATTTTCTAAAAGATAATTAGTTTTGATATTTAATCTGGGATTTGTTTATGATCACTTAAAAGAGTTTTATTATGCTTTCTGAGTAGAATATTTTTCAGTTTCGTCAGTTATTTTTATATATTTATATTTTTACAATCTATATATTTACGGTAAAAATTCGGCTACAGATCATATTTTTTTTAAATCATCAATGTTAAATTAAAATCTTCATAATATATTATGTAAGATATCGAACTATTCTTAAAAATTATATTTAATGCACATTTCAAAATGACAAAAACAAACTATTTGGCTGAAAAAATCTTGGAAAAAAAAGGCTACAATCTACCCCCACCCCCGCCATTTTTCCCGTCACACTCAACTATCCGGAATTTTCAAGTATCCGGAAATCGGAGTTTCCCGAACATGCCGGTTAGTTAAGCTTTTACTGTATTTTAGAAACAAAACTAAATTAGTTGCTTTTATTTTAGAAACAAAACTAAATTAGTTGCTTTTATTTTAGAAACAAAACTAAATTAGTTGCTTTTATTTTAGAAATAAAACTAAATTAGTTGCTTTTATTTTAGAAACAAAACTAAATTAGTTGATTTTAATTCATCCAGATATTCTTAAATTTATGTAATAGCTAAAAACACAATAAAGTTATGTTAAAGTTATAAACTGGAACATGTAGTGTTCCACTTTGGCACATATAGCAAATTTAATGTACCAGTTTTGGCCACCATCCATTTAATCTTAAAAATAATTACTTTTGATATGAAATCAGAGTAAAAAGAAAGCTTACCTCATAAACCTTAAGGTTAATCAGTTTTATATTAATCATTTAATTCCGAGAGCTTTATAATGAAAAACTGCAAATACTTGTTCCTTAACAAAAACCTTTAACAGTTGTGAGTATACAATACATGATCATGCATTTAATTTTTTTTACAAGTCACATGTTTGAGAAAAATGAACAAATCAGATTTAAAATAGTAAAATAAAGATTGCTTAAAGTGTTGGAATGCTTATTATTGGCTAATTTGAAATTACTGGTTAATTATTGGAAAAACAGATTCAATGTGGCCATAGCTGGAGCATCTACCCTACATTTTTAAAAGATGGAATTCTCAAATTAGCTTTAAAACATGTAATATACTTCATTAAAATAATCTTACCATCATTCTTAGAATCCATAATACAGTAATTTGGAGAAAACCGAACTTGAATTAAAAGAGTTATGGGATTTAAAGCAACAAATGCTGTTATCCCCGAGAAAACAGAACAGTTTGTTTTGAAATGAACCGCTGCAGCGGCAGAATCCAATCCGTAGAATAATAACAATGTTGCCAGGTATAAAAGATAGAGTTATCTACAA
Source organism: Araneus ventricosus (assembly GCA_013235015.1). Lineage (NCBI taxonomy): Eukaryota > Metazoa > Arthropoda > Arachnida > Araneae > Araneidae > Araneus > Araneus ventricosus. The sequence continues at coordinate 986,214 of BGPR01000190.1, read as the reverse complement.
AATAAAGGTTTGACATCAGCGCCGCCACAGATCCTACCTGATATATATGGAAACTCATCACAATTTTAATAGCTAAGAACTACATAAAAAGTTTCTTTTAATTTTATTTTGAAGAAAATTAAAATTATTTTTTCATTTAACTTTTTTAGTTAGTTGAAAATTGGTATGATCAGTGATGAAGATCGGACAGTATTCAAAGCCTTTATTCAAGGGGTCTATTCTGGTACCCCCAAAAGGCCGTTTCTAATAAGCGGCATCTAAGGATTCTTCTGTAATCTTTGAAGTTTTTTGACATTTATTAAGTGCATCCTTTTGGAATAAGGGGATAACGGCCTTTGTTGCTAGAAATCCCATTCAACACATTTCAATCAACCAATCAAAACTGGACAGTAGTGATGGGTCGGATTCGCTCACTTCCGTGGATTCGGACTCACGAATCCGGATCCGAAACGCAAATGGATTTATTGCTCATAATGAATTTAATAATAACGTCTTTATTATTGAACTTTTAATATAATTATGAATCATAATTAATAGCATAATTTCAATTAGATAATTAATAAAAATGATCAATTTAATTAATTAATTTTAATTATAATTTTTAATCAAAATTTTTGCTAAAAATTAAAATTGCGCACTTTTTTGTACTTTAAATTTTGAATTTAATGGACTATCGCGCGATGACTATTACTTCCTGTCCGATACATGGTTAATATTTTAAGAATTCAACTGTCGGAGAATCTCTTTAAAAGTTTTTTTAATAATATTTTATAACATTCAGCATTTTATTCTATCTTACTCTTTATTTCCAAATACAATTTACCATCAGAAAAATTTCAAATGATTTCTATTTTAAATGCATACAAATGTTCTAAAGCAAGAAGTATAAATATTCTTTTCGAAGACCTTTAAATTACTCGCATAGAAGAAATATTTCTCTGTAATTTCTAAAACTGCTTTCCTATTTGTTGGCTTATCTTAAATTTGTATACCAAAAATTCTCCATTGTTTGAAAAGAAATCCCGACTCAAAATTTTCTCATGAATAGATTTTATCAAATCTATTAATTTCATTTTATCAAGATTCAACTAATGAAATGATTTTTGAGACTATAATCTTGAGTATGGAACAAAAATATTATAAAATACCCTTTTTTTATTTTACCAAGAAGGTAGTTTAACAGTTTTTTTTAAATACATTTCGAATGCACCTTTTTTTTTGCAAAGCAAGTAAAAGTAATGTTCTGGACTGCTTTTAAAAATTTTCCATCAAAAATATAAAATCATGTTTCATAGGGAGTTAAAATAAGATTCCTTTAGGTGAATTATTTATTTTTGAGATGATATAATATTCTATATAAAGACATCCCTTAATAAACCTGTAATGTAAATATTGAATGCTGCTACTCGTTCTGTATTTTATATCTTATTCATATAAAATTATAACACGTTATAAAAATGCACATGTGATGTGTAAATGATTTCACGTTTACACACCAATTACATCTGATAGGGTAGAAATTTACGTATTGCAGCAACTACAAAATCTTTGTCAGACTAATATCTTGCTAGTTAGTTGTCTTCACGCCCAAGAAGGATATTTTGAAACGGATCTAGGAAATTTTAAGCCGTGGTCAGATGGCGAGGACATCTGAATCGTACTCCTTTCCAAATTTCCATGTCACACCAGCGGGAAAACGTTTAATAACTGGCATTTTCAGTATGCGTGGCAAAATGAAAATAATGAAAAATTTTATAAAAGTATAAAAATAAAGTATAAAGGTTTTTTTAATCTCGCATTTTTTTTTTTTTTTGCAAATAACATGCAGTGTTTTCTACCAAATTATACAAAACTTACAGAATACTTGATAAGATGTCAGAGAAACATTGTATTAAAATTTGATGTAAATACTTTAAATATTAGAGGAACTATGAGTATTTGTAGTAAATAAATTTTTTACTGCGCATGTGCGAAACGTCGCATAATTTTTCTTTCATAACTTTAAAGCCAGAAATATAGGAACACTTATAAAAAAATTCCAGTTCAATACCATAAGTATTCCGAAAGATATCAGCGTTGCAACTTGGTGAATCTCGGTACACTCAAAGAGAAGCTAAATGGTGAGGATTCTTGCACAATCTGATATTTTTTAAACTTTAATTCTTCGAACAGTAATATAGAATTTTATGAAAGTTGAATATCCTGAATACTCAAGTATACTTATAAGTTAAATCCATAATTCAAATTATAGGTCGACGATTACTATTGCTGATTGCTTAAGTCCGTAGAGCGCTCCGTCTAATTTGCAAATTTAATCTGGGTATTTTTTGCTCTTACAGTATGGCGGTTGTCGCATGTATGCTGTTTCGTCTAATTTAGCATAGAAATAGGCACAGTTTACATCAGACATGGGCAAACTACGGCACGCCGGAAGGTTTTATCCAGCCCGCGGATAAAATTTTAATTTGCCGATCCGACAGAAATTAAAAGAAAATATGATTTATATACTATATATCCATCTCCTTTTCTACTTTGTTTAAATATTTTTTTCTTCCTTTTTTTTCAAAGGACTGATGATCTTTTTACTTTCTCTATTTTTGATCTACAAAACATAAATCGACGGAAATAGCAAGCACAGACAGTGTTGGCGCCAGTGCGTCTGCCTTTCGCTCGCGCCCTCTGGTTGTAATGTTCTTTTTTATTTGATTTATTGATGGTATTTCCGGTTTCATTTCTGTTGAAAATCATTCTGTTCTTCGCATTCAACCACATCGCAACGATGTGTTTCTGTACATTACTCGCAGTGCATATTCTATAGAAGTTATCAATAAACAGACAGCTTTCAATCGATAAAGTGTTAAAAGCGGAAGTTCTTTGTTAGTTATAGTTGTAGACTGGCGCCAACAAACGTTATCTCTTTCTCGGGGAGCAGACGTATGGGAATCCAATATAGGTGAATTAGGCCTCACATGTGGCAGACTGCGCATTTTAAGCTCTAGCCAGCGGCTTTTTCTTTTGGCGCGAGTTTTAATATTATTGATTGCGTATGGAAAGATTGCGGACATATAGCATCATTGTGAATAGTGGTGAAAGTATTAAAATATAGCGTAGCTAGTGCTTGTTTGGGTTATTCGTAAAATATTTCAACCCCAAAATGGCTGCTAAAAAACGTCAAGTTGATTCAGAGTGCCGTGTTTTTAATGATGAATGGACCTGGAAATATTTTTTACAGTTGTTAAAGATAAACCAGTGTGCCTCATCTGCAATGAAGCTATAGCAGTCTTCAAAGAATATAACATTTCCCGTCATTTCACATCTAAGCATAAGAATTCCAATTACGAAGCAATGTCCGAAAATGAAAGAAAACAAAATGTAGAAAGTCTTTGTAAAAAATTATCAGGCCGACAAAATTTTTTCAAGAAAGGAAAGACTATCCAAGAAGCAGCTACACATGCAAGTTACATTGTAGCATACAATATTGCTAAAAATAATAAAGCTCTCAGTGATGGGGAGTTCGTTAAACAATGCATGCTCCAAGTTTGTGATGTTTTATATCCAGACAAGAAAAATAATTGTCAGACTGTAAGCTTATCTCGAAAAACTGTGACTTCTAGAATCGAAGCCCTCGATAAAAATTTGACATCACAATTAGAGTCAAAGATTGGCCAGTTTAAATTTTTCTCCATAGATATGGATGAAAGCACTGATATAAGTGATACTGCTCAATTAGTATTATTTATAAGAGGTGTTGATGAGAACTTTGAAATTACCGAGGAACTGGCGTGCATGCGTTCTTTAAAGGGAACTACAAAGGGATGTGATACTTTTCGTGAATTTGAGGAAGGGCTTTTAACTTTGAAAGTGCCTATAACAAATATATGTAATATTACGACCGATGGAGCACCAAATATGACAGGAAAAAAATCTGGATTTCTTGGACTCTTTAATCAAAACTATCCCGGGAACAATGTTTTTCTACATTGTGTTATACATCAAGATGCTCTATGTAAATCTGCATTGAATATGAAACCCGTTCTTGATGCAGTCGTGAAGCTTGTAATTACTATTCGATCTCGTGGGCTTACTCACAGGCAATTTCGAGATTTTCTTCAGTCCGTGCAATCTGAATACTCTGATGTACTGTATTACACGAAAGTAAGGTGGCTTAGTGCAGGCTGTGTTTTCGAGCGAGTTTGGCAGCTGAAAGACGACATTGTGTCGTTCTTCCATGAGAAACAGTGTTCTGCGGAGTGCGAAATGTTAGAGGATACAGAATGGCTTTCGGACTTTGCATTTTTCACAGATCTTCTTTTTCATATGAACAACTTGAATGTCAAGATGCAAGGGAAAAATCAATTTATCGACAATATCTGGGCCCATCTGAAAGTTTTAAAACTAAAACTTAATCTGTATGCTGGGCAGCTAGCTACGAACGACTTGTCTCATTTCTCGAGGTTAAATGCAATACCCTCATTAAATGAAGAGAAGCTTAAGAATTATGAAGATGGCTTGAAAAAACTGCATTTTGAATTCGAACGCAGATTTCAAGATTTCAGTGCCATTCAAACAGAATTGGATATTTTTACCATGCCTTTCAACGTAAATTGTGAAGCAGTGAGGTCAGATTTGCAGCTTGAATTAATTGAGTTGCAATCTAACAAGCATCTCAAGCAGTCGTTTCTAAATATGCCAAAGTTAGAGTTTTACAAATCATTATCGAAAGTAAGTTTCCCAAATTTAATATCTCACACCCAGAAAATCAGTGCTATGTTTGCTTCATCTTATATATGTGAACAAGTGTTTTCAACTATGAACCTTAGAAAGAATTATTTCAGAAGTAGACTGACAGATGAGCATTTAGCCTCATTCCTTAGAATCAGTACATCTCACCTCGAACCTCAATATAAGGAACTTTTAAAAATGAAATCGCAATTTCATTCATCTCATTAATATATTTAAATTGTAATACTTATATATTGTTTTTAAAATTTTAGAAAAATTTATCTTGGCCCGCCAAACCTTTTTTTTCGATTTTTTGCCCGCGACCGAAAAAGTTTGCCCATCCCTGGTTTACATCTACTCGCCAGTGTAACCAGTTTAACAGGTTTACAAAAATGGCGAAAAATAATAGTATTATAGAAAAATTAATTACCGGCAGAAATGTCTCCTCGTAATTTTCACCTTTACTTTGTGAGAAGCCTTGCGCGACTAAACGTGCCTTATAACGGACGGCCTTACCTTTGTTACTCTTTTCAAGATTAAATACCCATCGGCATCCTACTATTTTGACTTCTTTGAATGGTTACGGGATGAAACTCCATACTTTTCTCGTTTTCATATTTTGTATTTCTGCATCCATGGCTGCTTTCCAATGTTCGGCATCTTTTAACCTGATGGCTTCCTGAAAAAATTTAGGCATTTTAATTTTGTTGTCTAGTCAAGCTGACGTAGCACTCGTTTGTGGAGCTTCCAGTTCCTTACCAGTCTTCACTGGTTCTTGGAAATGGATGCTTCCTACAAAATTGAAAAGTTTAGGGTTATATTCTAAGTCATGGTCTTCACAATACTTTTTAACTTCGTTTATAAATCGAAGGTTATTTTGTCGAGAATAATAATCCAGAATGTCCTGCCTGGCGAATCCAATAAAAACCTGATGGTTCTTCAATTTCATCATCAGTCTCTTCGCTCGCTATCTGATACTGTTCTAATTCTGTTTGTGTTGAGATTTTAGATAAAGAAACTTCAGAAACTGGAAATGGTTCTTCATCTGATGATGAATTTGAACTACTGATACCGAGTTCTTCATTCTCGGGTTCTTTGAGTGTTTTGGGATTTGTGTATCTAAATGTTCCTTTTTTTCAGGGTCCAGCTCTATTCCGCTGATACATAAGATGTTGGTACATTTTATTTCTGAATGATACGTTTATTGTTTCAATGATCCAGATTTCTTCAGGTAAATAGATGCGATATACTTTCATTTGTGAAGCGTAACCGACCATCACACTTCGTTTTGGCCACATCTTTAACTTTAACCTTCTTTGTTTAGATATTCCAACGAAACCTTCGATTCAAAACGGTTTTAAACGTGTAACTGAAGGTTTGAAACCTCCGTAAAGTTCGAATGGAGTCTTTTTAAAATCACTGTGGACGCTTCTGTTCCAGCAGTAGGTATACTTCGGAAGATCTTCACCCCAAAAAATTTGAGGTAGACCACTACTATTTAGAGCCTTGATCCCATCGCAAGTTGCGTAATTGTACCTTTCCTCTACCCCGTTTTCATTTGGGGTATGGACATTGGTGAATTCTACCTTAATACCCATATTCTCCAAGTTTTTTTGGAATCTTAATCCTCGAAATTCTCTCCCCATTATCCGAAAGAATGCAGATGATTTTCTTGCCAGTGAATCTTTCGGCGCGAGCTTGATATTTACGAAACGCGTCCGGTGCTTCATCTTTGGTTTTGAATAAAAAGTAAGTTATCTTTCGACTAAAATCATCGATAAAGATGATGAGATAGCGGTAGTCACTATGAGTTTGTTTAGGGAAAGGATCGCAGATATCTGTAGATTAATTGCAGTGGCTCCCTAGATCTTATGCCCCCTAAGGTTTGAAAGATTTTCTTCTACTTTTAGCCAATCAGCATGGTAAGCAATCATTCTGTTGTTTATTAAAATAAGTAAACCTTTCACGGCATGTATAGATGACACAATATATTTCGCATTAATGTGGCCATACTTTTGGTGCCATTCAGTAAGGTTACCAGTCCTTGCTACAAAACTTTTGGTTTTTCCTGACCTATTTTTTCGATCTTCCGTTTTTGAGATATTAAAAGATGTTACCTTTGAAGTTTGAGGTGACTTCTATATATTTTATAAAGACCTCTACGTAAAATTGATGTAAATAGCCTTTCGTTTCCGTCAAATACTTCAATTTTTCTTCTTTGTCCGATCGTCCCTCCTTGATCAAGCTTGGGCGCGGATATAAGGTTATGCCTTATCTGGGAGGAATAAATGACATTATTAAGAATAAACTCTGGCTATTTTGATAAGACAGCTTTACATTCCTTTTCATTCAATTGGATATGTAGAGCTATTTTCTAAGTAGATGTGTTCAGACTGATTACAGGGTTCAAACTTAGTAAACCACTTTTTATCTGAATAGAAATGTGTCGTCTGCACTGTCTTTAATACATTCATTTGGATCCGATCTTTCAGTTATGCATGCTTCAACTATAAAGGGTTCTGGGCTATCCTTTTTCTTTCTCCAGCAGGCTCTGTAACTGTGCCCTGTTTTATTATATTTCTTAACCTTATCTTGTGGACGATTTACCTTTGAACGGTTTCCTTTACCGGTTCTAGGTGGAGTGACACTGTGTAGTGCAAATTGTTCGTGTTCTTTCTAACACTGCTCCAGACATGCCTGTTTGGCTATAAGTTCATTTAGAACTTGATCAAATGTGAACTGATAATGAGGCCACCTATAAATTGCTTGCAAAATTGCCCTGAAACAATCGGTAAAAATCTGATGAGTTGAAGCGCATGGTATTTCGAGGGGAGTTTTTCGCCACAATCCAACAAATCGGCTGTGATCTTCCGAAGTCTGGCTACGCACAGACCTATTTTCTCATTAATGGCCATCCTGCACGAAAAGAACTGATCTAATAAACCAATCGTACGGGTTCTACTTTCTGGGTGGAAATATTTCTGAATTACTTCCCATGTTCTCATCCTTTCCGTTATGTTGGCGATCAAAGGTCGAAGATTCTTGGATACATTAAGATAGGTAGTTGAAAGCGCTTTGTTACAAAGATTTCTGTAACGCAATTTTTCCTTTTTGGTTGCAAAATCTCCGGGAGAATTTTCCTTTCCTAAAACAATGTCATATATACATTACAATCCAACAAAATTGCTATCAGGTCCTGTTTCCATCTTGAATAGTTGTCAGATGTCAATGGAGCTACCTTGTCATTACTCATGTTGCCCCCCATTTAGCGCTTCTTAAGAGATTTTAAAAGAAAATATCTCTCATAAGGGGAAATCCAATAGTCATTGTGGGACTCTAGCCCATAGCCAATCTTGTGAAAAATTAATCTAAATTGATAAATTTCCCTAAAGATAGAGATCCATACAAATGACGATAGAAACAATTTACATTTTATTGAAAGTTTATTATGGCACAACATGGTTACTACTTGTGACCATGACATAAGACAGAGAAAAAAACAATACTTAGAATAAAGAAAACTATGAAATACTCATAACAGTTCGCGACACATTCACATCTTCTCAAAAAGAACTACAAACCAGTATTACTTTTATATATGTGCGGCGATCAGTATATCATTCAAGTTCGCGTCAATCAAATTACTGACCCACTAGAAGAAACAAGATCCTAACATTGACGTTTTGCTGATGCTGCCGATAAAAAGAGGCGAATTTTAATTTATTTCCAACTGAATCGGGCCAAACAACGCCATAAACAAAACTTTACAACTTTTCAGCATGCAACTGGAATGAAAGAGAAATTAGAATACATTTTAAAATAAAATTTTAATTTAAACTTTAAACAAGAACAACAAAAAAATTTATTTATAAACAATAAAATTTAGAGAATAAAATTTAAACAATATTTAAGTAGGCTCGCAACTGCAGCAGCAAAACATGGTAACTTGAAATTTTTGTCTCTCTAATTGCAAAAATCTAGGACTTATAACCATTTTAAATAACTTTTAAGTGGGGTAATCATTAAAATATTAATACAAAGAGAGCCAGTCAGTTGAGAAAGGTGAAATTTCGGGAATAATATTGCACTATGGAGACTAATATTAAAAAGCCACAAAATGAGAGGAGAAACTCTCGGGTCATGCAGATTGAAGGGGGGGGGGATAAGTAAAATGGTTGAAGATGGTCATCAAATTGAGTTAGAGCATCAGATATACTTTTAAACTAGAAATTTTAGCATGCTCTACGAAATCAGCTTGTTCATCATTGTTCAAGTGTGATGAAGAAGGCCTAAAATAACCGAAGAAAATTTCAAAGTCCGAGAATAGGCTAAAAATACAAAAACATTTTGAAGTTTAAAAATTCTAAACAGAGCTGCAGAGTTTATGACAGTGAAGAAATCTGTTCTTTTCCTGGTTCTTTATTTACATAAGTACCGAAAATATAGACATTTTAATTAGCTTTTCATTAAAACGCTTATAAAATTAAATACGCTGCTGTGAAAGATGCGGACATGAGCAAACATTTATGCAAAAAGCGAGAATTATTATTTTTTTATTTTTCAGGCTTTATTGTTATAACATTTTCCCCAAGCAATATCAAAAGTCTTTATTATTTATTAGTCACAAAAAATTCATTACCCAATTGGAATTAAGAAAAACTAAAAAATTAGAATCGTTGATCAAACTAGCCCTTCCTCTGGCTCCTTTCTAATCAACCTTCGAAATTGATCATTATCCTTACAGATTGCTTTTATTCAAATCAACTGACTCTAAGCATCCTTTCACCGCGCAAAACTTATCTGCCAATAGACTAGACAAGACGCCTTCCTTCCTGCAAGAGGAATATTTCTTCTCCTCCCACCCAAAGGATCTGTGGTTCACTACTGAAGGAATCCTATTTAAAGATTACGTATTGAGTCCGGATTCGAACAACCAGTCCGTCACCTATCTATCGGAGGTGACGGGCAGTCGGGAACGAAGAACGGATTTGTTTCTACTAGTCAGCTCAGGATCCAGATCCGTGTATTCGTTCCTGAGGGAACGACACAACACTAGCAATCGCCACTTTTAAACCGGAGAGTTTCTGATTTTGACGTGTATTTTCCCGCAATTGCAAGGATACTGGAGTATTTTATACATAAAACAAATTTCATGTATAAAATCTTAATGCATCTCCTGGTTTTTCTCCACGAGGACACAGAGGCGGTGGATTTCGTGGTGGTAAGAGATGGATTTATATATTAATAAATTATTTGCGAGATTTTTTTTTATTTTTCTTGTTTGTCCGTTCTATGCATATAGCGCCTTTTTGTGCTATTGAAAAAGTTTACTTCGATAAAATGTACTTCTCTTAAAAAATGTATTGAAATTAATGAAATTGTAAAGTTACTTATTTTGTAAAATCTTTGGCGTTTATATGATGTGCCGGAAGTGTGATTGCAATAAAATAGATGATTTAAATTATATACATTTAATTTACATGATTTACACTACCTATTTACGAAAGCTACTTATTTACTTACATGACGAAAGCTTATGCGAACAACATCGCATCGCGCGGATACAATCTGGAATAATAACAATGTTGCCAGATACAAAAGATACATTTTACATTTCAATAATAAATGAGTGGCTTGACGATAGCGCCGCCACAAATCTTTTTAAGCATTTGCATGCTTATAGATTTTGTGAATTAACGGGATAAGGATCATAATGTTGCACAAAATCTTACCGTGGGTGTACGGTGTCAACAGTCCAACACGCAGGATAATGGAGAATGAAGGTTTATTTACAAATATGCAGGAAAACACGTAACTCAGGTACAGGAAACAATAGTCCTTGCACAGATTACCAATGTAAATAGACAACAATTCACAGGTAATGACAGTTCAGCACTTTGATATCTAACAGCACAAACAGTCAGCAAATAACTAGTCACGACAATAACGGCTCAGCTCACCAGCTGATTAGCTCACACAGCGGATAGAACTCCGAAGACGTTCGCGCTTCAAAGAGAAGTAACCAGTCGTTCGAAAGACGCTGTTGTGGTCCAAACGCGGTCTTATATACTCTCCCCGTTAGGCCGTGACGTCACATAGAATTTTCATGAAAATCCTAGATCTCGGCCCCTAATAGAAATATCGAGAAAAGGGTTGCATTTTCGGGAATAATCTATTTGTCGCCAAGGTCGCCAAACTTGTCGCCAAGTCGCCAAAATGGTCGCCAAGTTTGTCGCCAAGGTCATGCGTGCCACGAGAGCCGCTGAGGTCACTCCATGCTTCACCTTGTAAAACCCTCTTCCCAACCATAAGACCTGCATTGCTGGGAAGCGACTTTCCATGACTGTAACAATAAATAATGAGTAGAAGTAAAGTTCACTAATATAAATTTCCAAAACGATTCATGTTATTTCCTGCTTTTGGGAGTAGATTATAAGAATAATTTCACAAACTGTAATATCGCTTTAATTAAAATTTTTAATTTCACTGTCGTAAGCACTGCACTATGTTGTGCATTGTCGATGATGTTTTAAAGTAACATAAGTTCATATTTATTTTACCCATACAGTACCTATTCTATTAGAAAATAACTACTATGTCTTCATAAACAGAGATGATTGAAGTAACATATTAGGCCTTACAAGAAAGCAATTTTGATGAATATAGCAGTAAATGTCCCCTTGTCTACAATAACTGATCATATTACTAACATGAAATTTCTTTGAAACATGATTGTGTACATATGCAATGAGGAATTCGCTGTTCTTTTAATGTTGAACTTGGGATACACAGGGAAAAAATAATTTTTCGAAGGCCTCGATGAACTTATTTTCTCATACACGAATGAAATAAATACTGATGGCAAGAGAAAGGTTGGTTTAATTTGAACAGTATTAAAAAAAGCAGGAATAATTGAACTTGTTTTATCTTCTCTTCCAACATTGGACATTTCTTCTGTGTTTTTTCATATGAGTAAAATCTTGCCAGCAGTGACTATTCTCAAAGATGGTTCTTAATGAAAGTTGTTAATTTTAAATATTGTCGGAAAGTTATTTCCTTTATAAAAGTCTGGTTAGTTTTGTTAGTAAAAGTAAAATTCAGGCGTGCTAACTTTGCTGTACGCAGTACAGTACTTAAATAAAATGGCGCCCAGGGCAAATACCAAAACTGCGCCCCCCTCTTTTTTCTTTTGAAATGTGATCCCCATTTTCTTTTCGGAAACTTTATGCCGGGGAGTGCAAATAAACTTAAAAAAGAACATATAAAACATTTTTGAGCTGATCTTGAGTTGAAAATAGCATATAAAACACTTTTGAGGGGCCCCTGATTCTTTCTTCTTCATTGTTGCATATTTTATGAATACAAACGAAGCTAAAATAAGAAATATCACGCTTTTAACTAGAAGATTTAAAAAATTTCATAAATGAATTATAGATTCTTAAATATTTCTCTGACTTATGAAAGTAATCGAAAGAATTCCCAGTTTTATTTTGGACCATATTAATTTTTTTTACCACTGAGGCAAATTTTTGCGACATAATGAATAACAAATAATTCCTTTCAAGCTGGAGTTTATTTAAAAGTAGCTAAATATTTCCGTTCAAAAATCAGGTAAAAAGTGTGAAATAAACATACAAAAGATGCCCGCAGCAAAGTTTCTAATAGAATTATAAAAGTAATTTTATAATTCTATGGAGATTCATTCATTTTATGTTGTGTAAAACTGAACTTAACAAAAACTGCCATGAGGAATTTCGAGTTTTATAATTAAATCATATACAAAAATTAAAGATGTTTAACTTTAATAGTATAATAATTTCAATTTTTTTGGATTTAATGTAATTTGCAAAACAAACGGAGGAGAGGGGAGATCTGACAGAAAAGTAATGTCTGCTTGCTGGTGAGATTAAGCTTCTAAATGCCGAAGGTTTCATGGTCAGACATCATTCCAGCTTTTATTGAGACACAAGCTTGAACTAGACATCTTAATTAAAACTAAAACACTAAAATTGAAGTAATCAGTCTAAAATTTAAATTTAGAATAATTTTTACTGAAATAAATGAAAATATATACATTATCGACATCATATCTAAAAGAATTTCAGGCATGGGCATGACGATATCATTTCTTAGAATTATTATCATGATCAGGATAATAATCTTCAAAACTACATTTCGCAATATACAAAAGAAAAGTACATGCAAAAGGCATTAAAATTTTATTTGAAAATCATTTCGTTGAAAAAAAATGCTGTAAACCTAGCAGAACATTTGAGATGTACTTCATAATTTAATTTTAAATCTTCTTACATGCTTATTTAATTCTTTGGCATTTTAAATGTAAATTCTTTTAGAAAATCCTTGCTATTTTAAAGAAAATTAATTTAAAAAAATGTTTTTCTATGTCAATTTAAGATCTGTTTGGAAGGTCTGTAAGATTTGTTAATTTTTACCAGCAATTACAAAACTTTATGCTTTCTCTCTCTCTCAGTTTTTTTTGCATTTGGCAGAACAACTGTATCTACGTTCTATAAACACTATCGCATATTCATCATACAAATTATGGAAATATTCAGTGCTAAAAGCAATGTAAATATAGTGAACATACGTCTTTTAAAGTTGCTGGATTGCTCTTACTCTGCGCAAAAAAATAGATGTATATTTCCCGTTCTTCACTCTTTGCTGATTGGAAATAGGAATGACATTTGCTAACCATTTATCACCAATTTCCGAAGAAACTGATGTCCATTCAGTGTTTATGATGCATACCGTGAGAAACCATAAGAACCATCAGGTCAGAAGAAAGCATCAGGAATTCTGCGGAGATAATCATCCCTAACCATCCTCCCTTATCCCACCCGGTAGTGTGGGAGCTCTAAACGAGCCTTTAATTTCGCGATGAGGGTTTCGGTCAGCAAATCTCTGAAATATATTACTTGTTATTTTGTCGCAGCTTGAAGTTTCCGGGTTGTAAAGATGACTGTATCCTTAAGATTTTCCCACACTTTGTTGAAATCATTTCAATTTTTAAGAATCTTAGGAATAAAAAAACCCCAAATTTTTATATTAAATACAACCAATTGATTCCTTAATTTTGAGCCCCCTTGCAATTGCGTCCAGGGCACTAGCCCCACCTGCCCCACCCTTGTTACTCCACTGGCTGTACGGAAATTTGAATAGTGTCAATTTTCCGGTTTTAATGCATATGAATTTTTGTGTCAAATTATAAAGCTAATTAATGATTAAATATTAGTTTATAAGCCTAAAAATGCGATAATTCGATGCACGTCAGTATGACGGGCTCGACGGTTAATGGGTTAAAGCGTTCACTGGCTAAAAACTGGAATTTACGGTATTTGCTAGTTTATTGTGAAATGCAATCAATATGAATAACTGGTTTCAAGCAGCATCTGCTTCACTGTAAAAAAAAAATTAGTGTAACACAACACTAAGAATGGTGGCAACTACTTTACACCAAAAGTGGTGCGGTAAAACACCACCAATTATTCTTGGTGTAGTGAAACGCCAAAGATAATTCTTGATGTAATGAAACACCAGGAATGTTCCTTTACACTACTTTTAGTGTAAAGTAGTTGCCACCATTTTTGGAGTTCAGTAACACTAAATCTAAGTAACACTAAATCTAAAAAAAATCAGTTCTTAAGATTCAGTATAGCTCCGACAAGTTCTAAACTGAAATCAACAAAAAATTATTTAAAATAATCCAAATTAAACTTTGAACCGCAAGAGTGAAAATAAATATCCTCACACAAGAACATACTATTCCGTTGTAACCCAAAGACTGTGCGAATTATATTAAAACAGTAAACAAATAAGAATAAAATAAAATCAACTGTCTTATTATCGTCTGCGTGTTTCAGGTGGGAAAAAAATATGCAAAATATTTACATCCATAAAAAACAAAATATCGAATATTAATGAATGAAAAAACAAAATAGGCTAAAATTTTCCGGTGCTTTCAAATATATAAATTTGGAACTGTATCTTTAATGAGTAAAAAGATAGAAATTTGAACTTCAATAAAACAATTTGAACTTCTGTTTTCACATTCGTGCATTTCTTAGGTTTCTTTTTTGTAATGTAATTTAATAAATTCGATATTTATGATTTAATTCTTCATAATTATTGAGACTCTTGTTATTAGAATTGATATTAATTTGCTTTTCCCACTTGAAACAAAATAAAAAAAATCATTGGTGAGAACTCTTTTTGTTGTGTTGGAGAATTACATATTATACTGAACAATCCCACAGGAATACAGATGTTGATACTTAATAACATTTTATTTAAAACGGGCATTGAGGCAACTGCAATATTGTTCTACAAGTTAAAATGTCAAGGATTATATTGTTTCTGAAGGCTATTATTTCTTCACCAATAAAAAGCGAATGAACTTATGCTTTTTCTGAATGTATTTTATCAGAAGCTCAGAATGTTGTTACGTTATTGCATTTCAAAACGAAATTTTTGCGATACAATTTAGAATAACAGCAAATAATTAAGGATGCATACACTGATTCAAAAAATAAAATTGTTTCGTAATTCAAACTTACAGAGAATATTAATGAGGACGAATTCGAACTAGGCTTAGTAAAGAAAATATCCGAAGCATAGCATGTGTAATATACAAATTAAATGTAATAAAATTCTTAAATACAAATGACATACATATAAATAAAGTTATATTTTTCTTATGAAAACTTAATTATCTTTATTACACGACAAAAAACATGCATACCTCTTATAACAACCAAAGGAACAGCGAAGCAAATCAGGCTGTTTATAAATAATCTACCGTTGCCATCGCAGAATTTCCAAAAGTACGCCAAAACTGGTGTTTCCACAGGTGAAAATAATTCACGAATGGTATCAGGTGCATGTGAGCATGGTGTAATGATTCTCCAGTATTAGGGGTCTATTCTGGTACCCCCGGTTGGGGGGGGGGGGGTCACCTTTTCCGCACGTTAACAACGGGAAAAGTGACGTCTCCCAACCCAACCGGGGGTACCAGAATAGACCCATTAGTGTTTGATGCAAACTACACCACTTAAAATGTATATGAACGCTTGATTTGGTGTTAACTTGAAATAAAGTGTTTGTTCACACTGTTTTTAAGGTTTTTCAACACCAAATTTGGAGCGACATTACTCCACAGTTTTTACAGTGTTGTCTTGTCCCAAGAAATGATTTGCAGTACTTAAAAAGCTTAAAAGAGCATGAAGGTATCAATTATGAAATTTCAAAGTATGCAATGAATAAGTTTCTTGGACATTTGTGGTACCTGCCAGAGGAACTTGTTGGCATTTTGCTTTTTGATGGCTATATATCGCAAGAAACGTAAAGGAAAATGGTGGATGATTTGAAAACATAAGAAAATGATGAACCCTTGAAACAAGCTCGAGTTGACCTAGATGTTGTCCTTAAAAAGGGATTCCATGATTTTATATCAACTAATACAATGAGGTCTTTTAAAATCTTGAATGTACAGTACGTCAAAAAAGTATCCGAACACTTGTTATTTCTCGTAATCTAGAAATGGAAAATGCAAGAAAATTGTCATTCAATTTGGTTGTGTCCTCTTTAAAAATACTTGAACTGCGTTTCCATAAGGGATTATCTACATATTTATATTTGACTCATCTTCAAATTTTCCAATGTCCTCCCCCATTTTTCATCTTTTAAATGATTCTGCATAATAAAAATCGCCAAATATAAAATTTGAGGTAAATTTGAAATTTAAATTCAAATTAACCGGAGATTAATTTGAATGATGAGAATTATTAAGATTAGATTAAGATTTATTATTAAATTAATGAGAATTTAAATTTCAAATTTACCGGAGATATACAAGAAAAACGATTAAGGGGTTCTTTCATATATATGCAAACGTAAAAAAATAGGTCACTGTCAAACTTTTCATTTCAGATGTTACAAGAGTAATTTTCTCTAAGAATATTTTGTCTTTTTCAAAATTCACCGTTTGGGGCAATGAAATATCTATACTTACAAAAGGCAATATTTGTGTGTGCGATGCTTAGACGAAAAATATTGCACTTACATCTCTGAAATTTGGCACACAGGTAGTCCTGATGGTGACTCAATGCACCTCGAAGCTAGAATTTTGAAATTTAATGTAGAAAATTTTTTATTCAATATTTTGTGGTATTTTGGGTGATTTTTCTTACTCATTTCTCAATTGCATTTTTTGTAATAATCGTAGGAGGAAAATAGATACACCATAAGAGAGCACAAACAATTTACATTCTAATGAAGTTTGTTTTAAACAAAAAAGCTGCCGTACAATATTTTCTCTTATTTTAATAAATTTGTAAAAATATTTTTTGGTATAATTTACAACAATACTTTTCATTGTTGCAACGCAGTTCAAACAGTTTTCATTGCTTAAACAAATATTTAATTGCGTGTTTCTCTTTCGTTTTTGAAGGCTGAGTCAATATCCTAATATAAAAGGCAATATTTGTGTATGTGTGCGCGCGTTGTCTAGAAGAATCTATCGCATTTGCAGCCATGAAATTTGGCACACAGGTTGTCATAATGATGACTCAATGCACTTCGGAGCCCGAATTTTAAAATTTAATATAGAAATTTTTTATTTAATGTTTTGTGGTATTTTGGGTGATTTTTCACTCTTTTCTGGCCGATCCATGAGAAATAATAAAGGTAGAAAAACAGTCGATGCACCATCAAATAGAGCAAACAATTATCTATACTTATAAAAAGCAATGTTTGTGTGTGCGATGTCTAGACGAAAAATATTGCACTTACAGTTCTGAAATTTGGCACACATGTAGTCTTAATGGTGTCTCAATGCACCTTGTAAACCGAATTTTGAAATTTAATCCAGAAAATTATAACAGGAAGTGTTTGTATGTGTGCGCGCGCGATGTCCAAATTAATATATAGCATTTGCAGTCATGAAATTTGGCACACAGGTTGTTGTAATGGTGTCTCAATTCACCTTGAAGTCCTAATTTTAAAATTTAATTAAGAAAATTTTTTATTTAATATGTTTTTGTGTGATTTTCCGCACTCATTTCCCCATAATATCGTTTCTGATAATTGTAGGAAGAAAATAGATGCGCCATCGGATAGAACAAACAATTATCGTTTTAATGAAGTTTGTTTTGAACGTCCAACATAATTTACTGAATTTTGAGAAATTTTTAAAAAATAGTCAGTTTTCCCGAAAAAAATTTAAGAATTAAAACTTATTTCCCTGCATCCGACGTGTATCGCTTTTAAAATTTTTTTTGATAACTCGAATTTTTCTCCCTGATTTAAAACAAGAAAGGTTAAAATATCTTTTCTCCGAATTTTAAATATTTTTTTTTTTGATCATTTCAAACGTTTTCTATCGTGGATCCGAAGCGAAGCTCTCTATCAAGTAAAGGTTCCCAGTATGCATTGTTACTATCTCATTGGCTGGCGGCGTGCAATGAAATATTTTTTTTCTGTTTTGATTTCGTTTCCAAAACTTTATTTTACGTCATTGTGAGCTTTTTTTATTTTGTTGAAGTCAAGATGCCATGGGCAACGTCGTGCGGGGTACTGCTAGTTACTAAATAAGAATTCGAGACGCATGATTTTAAATTAAAACACAACACAAAATTACGTAATATTTTTATACATTATATTCTATATAATAAATAATATAACAAGTAAACAATACAAACTTTTATATGGATAAATATATTAGTCATTAACTATTTACAATTTAATAAGAAGTATTCTAACATTTCTATCAATGATTTGATACATGCGTCAGGGCAAGGAATCTGTGACACTACTAAAAACATCTCAATCTTTTAAGTTACCTTCTTATCCATAACGAAACCGTGAATATATTGATTTCAAGCCGGCGATTTATTTGTCTGTGCGAAAAACTAGATTGATAAAGATCGATTATATGACCTTCAGTTACATTGTCTACTTCTCGTGGCAAATTAGTAAAATCAAAAATTCTGAATAATTTCAGCGATTAATATTAAAAAAAGCAATCTTATACCTAAAAACGTTTTGGGCAGCTGAGAAAAGAAAGACAGATGCTTATTTTCTGAAATATTCTTTTATAAAGTAAAAACAGAATTGTGTATTGCTGCTGAACGATACCAAACGATTTTCCACCAAAAAAGTTTCCACCAAACGATACTTAAAATCATTTGTAAGAATTTTTTTACTTTTAATTTTTTATACTTAATCGCTCTCTACCAGTAATAGTCTTTAAATTAAAACTATAAATTTATCGAAAAATTTTAAGCTGAAGACGTGCTTTGCTTTCCGTTTGATTTCGGAGATTTTTTTTTCCCTTCCATCGAATCCTTTTGTAACATTGAGATACTCGCTTAGGAAAGCAAAAATCAGGCTGTTCGAGACGCTTTTGGTTATTGCTGCATATCTTAAAAACTACTTGACGGAAATGGTTGAAATTTCGAACACCGAGGTTTTAGGTCATGCTCCTTTGCTTGGACTCAAATTTTTTTGTATTTCTATTCAAAAACTTTAACTTAAAAATTTAAAAAATATAAAATATACTTTCATTTTTTAAAGAATGCACAAGTTTTGTCTTGTTTATCAAGTATTTTAATATAAAAAGAATTATTTTCAAAGATTTATTACATTTTGAAATATATTGAAAAAAAACGGAAATGGTCAATTAACATTAGGAATTCCAAATTTCAATTATTCAAAACTCATCAACCGTTTACTCAAAACTACAAAATGTTATATGTATTCGAGTTAATTTAATTTGGAGAATCCGGATATGTATTCAAAATTAGGGGTTGCCATTTGAAAAAATTGAGTTTGTGTAAATTTAAATACGAAGACGACCCCTTGCGTGAAAAAAATTGTATGCACTTAATAGAGGACACATTTATATGGCAATTGGCATTTACAGTTTTATTGTTATAATTTGTTTCGGAATAAAGAGAAGTGCTCGGATACTTTTTTGACTGGACTGTATCAACAAGGTTTTTGAAAAAAGATGCGACAGAATGAAAAGAAGACGAATCCTAGAAAATTGAAGCAATAGTGGGTTCATTAAGAGTTGAAAATAATGTAGTAGAGCGTGGAGTGGCACTGACGGAATCGTACAACAAACTTTATACAAAAGACGAAGAGCAAAAACAGTTATTAGTAAAGCAATTTTAGAAGCAAATATCCGGACTCTAAAAAATCTATTTTAATGTCTTTAAAGGTAGTGTACTGTAATCCTGCAAACTGAAATCCTTTTTAGCTTCATATGTTTGTTTAATGTGTAAGAAATAGAAAATCTTTTAGATTGCATGAAATGTTTAATAAATGAGTTTAACTGAAGTTAGTTCAATTCTAATTTTCCTGAAATTCAAAAATTTGAACCATGGTAGCGACCTCTAAAACTTAAATCGACTTAAACGACTTAAAAATCTGAAAAAATTACAGTAATTCTTTTTTATATCGATCAAAATGGCAGGGTGCCCCATTTAAAATTAACAAACGAATTTTTTACCCTCGTATTAGGACCACCCTACTCTGCATAAGCAAAAAAGTTGAAACGTGAGCATGCATCGATAAAGAAAAATAATAAAGGGAAACGTATTCTATGAACAATGTTACAAAATATATTGTATATGTATTAAAAGTTGTTACAATGCTTAAATTATTTTTTTTTTCTGATTCCTTTTTAAGTGACTCTTGCTAATGCATATTTGAAGTGTTGATATGAACCGAAAAAAAAAATAGTAGATGCAGTAAGTTAGTTGTGAAAAGTCGGAATCCTCCTCTAATGTTAAAATAAAATTTTATTCATTAAAGATTACTTTGATATTAAACAGCAAGCTTGCAAAAATTTGCTATTGTTTTTTTCCTGCGTCACTGATATATATAAAATTTAAGAATGCTGTACAGAGTTATACCTAATAACATTCATGGGAATTTTAAGTTGCCTATTCTTATATGTTGAATTAGTATAATTACCATGGATATTTATTTTAAATGTGTATATAAATGAATGTATTTGACTTTAAAAAAAATTTTCAGGAAGAGGTGGTGATCGCGGTGGTGGCAAGGGTGGAGAATTCAGAAGTGGCAGTGGTGATCGTGGCGGTGGCAAGGGTGGAAAATTCAGAAGTGGCAGTGGTGATGGTGGTGGCGGCAGTGGTGGAGGATTCAGAAGTGTAGATCGTGGAGGATGTTTTTAGAAGTAGCCGCGGAGGATTCAGGAGTGGCCGTGACGATTGTGGAGGATTCAGAGGCGGTCGTGGAGGTGGCGGAGGTTTCAGAGGTGGCAGAGGAAGACGACGAGGTGGTAAGAAAACTGTTGTTGAACCTCATAGGCATGAGGGTGTGTTCATTTCTCGTGGAAAGCAAGATACTTTGCTTACCCTGAATTTAGTTCCTGGTGATTCAGGATATAATGAGAAAAGAATTACCGTTGAAGAAAATGGTGAAAAAATTGAATACAGGGCTTGGAATCCTTTCCGCTCCAAATTAGCTACTGCCATTTTAAACGGCATAGACGATATCTACATGAAGAGAGGTTCTCGAGTTCTATATCTTGGTGCAACATCTGGTACCACTGTATCTCATGTGTCTGATGTTGTTGGACCTGAGGGCATTGTTTATGCTGTAGAGTTCCCACATCGGTCAGGCAGAGATCTTTTAACTGTTGCTCAGAAGAGAACCAACATTGTACCTATAATCGAAGATGCCAGATTACCACATAAATACAGAATGCTCGTTGGTATGGTTTATGTAATCTTCTCTGATGTTGCCCAATCTGATCAAGCAAGAATCCTTGCACTGTATGCTCAGTCGTAACTGAAAGATGAAGGTCATTTTATTATTTCCATAAAAGCCAATTGCATTGAGTCCACGGCAAGTCCCGAAGCTGTATATTCAAATTAAGTCGAAAAGCTTCGTAAAGATAAGCTAAAGCCATCGTCAGGTGTAGTGTTAGAACCTTATGAAAGAGATCACACTGTTATGTTTGGTACTTAGAGACCACACAGTAAAAATGATAGTGCTATGGAGACAACGGAGTAATTCTGTATGCATTTTAAAACTTGTCATTTTTTAAAAATAAAGTGAAAATTGTTACGAAATAGTTTTGTCCTTTATTTGTCAAACAGCAAGTACAATATTTTTAAAACTGGAAGAAGAAACTATTTTTTGTCACAGTGTTCACAATCGTAAGGTCAACACTTTCAACTGCCTGTTGCACCCAGATATTAGCTTTTTGCAAAACCTTCTTGAGCAGTTCGATAAAACGTTTATTACATTCATTTGCAAGAAGTTTTTCTTGTGTACATTGTAACACTGTTTCTTCATGAAACATTACATCGGGAGAAGAATGGGCTGGCTGCCCGTCGAAGTCGTTCACAATTTTTGGTGCTCTTTTTGTCGCCATCAGGGTAACCATAAAAAATGACAGCTATATCTTGACCATATTTATTATTCAAGTATTAAACATAGCTGCCAGCTATAGCTCCAAATGTGGCTTGTCGTCGCCACACAACTTTGTGCAGTAAATGACCACTATCAATCACGACATACTGGTATCCTTCAGGTTTTATATCCTCTGTAATGGGTGTGAATGATGTATAGAATGAAAATTTTGTTCCCTTATGCATGCTCTCTCCTGTGAATAACGAGATAGGAGAAGGTGACAGTTCGAATTTGAACAATGCTTTTAAATCGTCGTCTGACTGCTTTGCTATACATAACCTGTGAAAAAGCATAAGGGGATCTATAACAATGCTGATGTTCCCAATTTACCTCTATTTATACTTAAGAAATACTTATAATTGATTATGAATCTTTTTTCACAATATTTAAAACACCTCTATTATTAACGCTTTTCTAATTTTCAAGCACAATAATATCGATAAGGATATGAAACAACTTGATGCCATCAAAAATTTCAGTTGGATACTTCTTATATTATACTCCTGCTCACAAAAATAAGCACCAAACACGAAAAGACACGGTACACATGTAAAACGGTAAATTAAAACACACAATTTACATACGAGGTAGAGGTTGCATCGCCGAATGCAAATAAGCAACCAAAATTAGCATAAAACGCAATCCCGCGGTCACACCGCAAGTTTGCCTTCAGTTCGCAAGCAGCGATAATTCCGCGGAATCCGAGATGACCAAAGCGAAAAGCATGAACAAAAGAAACCATTTGCACGATGAGATGCGTTGGAGGGCTGTCGGTATGTTGCAAGCTGGTTCAAGACAATCTGCTGTCTCCAGAGAGCTGAATGTTCATCGTAGTGTCATCCATAGGCTGTAGAACCATTACCAAAGGGATCAAAACGCTAGTAGAAGACGTGGGTCTGGACGCCGGAGAATCACTGCAACGGCAGACGATCGCTACTGGTTGCAATGTGCCAGACGCCGTAGTACACTAACAGCGCGACAGCTCTGTTGCTGCAGGAAGGTCCGTATTCCGCCAAACGGTGTGGCGCAGATTGCCTGAAGGAGGACTGTTCGTACGACGACGACCTGTTTCTGTGCCTTTGTCCCCAGCGCACGTCAGAGAGCGGTTGCATTGGGCCCGTGAACATCGCAGTTGGACACCAGAGCAGTGGGGCCACGGACTCTTTACGGACGAGTCTCGATTTAACATCCAGAACGATTCCCGAAGGGCAATGATATGGCGAAAGCCAGGGACACGCTATCGGGCGCCAAACATCGTTGAAAGAGACCATTATAGAGTCGGCGAGTTACTTGTCTGGGCAGGGATAGCAACGAACCGACCTCTACGTGCTCGCTGGGGGTTCCGTCACAGCTGTCCTATATCACATCGAAGTCCTACACCCTCTTGTGCGGCCTTTTATCGCTGCAATGGGTACCGACGCGATATTTATGGACGATAACGCCCACCCGAATAGAGCTCGATTGGCGCGGAGTTATCTGGAGAGTGAAACAATTCCACAGATGGCATGGCCTGCTAGATCACCGGACCTGAATCCCATAGAGCATGTGTGGGACATGTTGGAAAGACGTATTTTAGGTCGCAGTGTGCCTTCAGGCACCCTTCACGAACTCCAACAAGCCTTACTACAGTTATGGGCATTACTGCCACAACAAGCTACCAACGACGCTATTGCCAGCATGCCTCGCCGTTGTCAAGCATGTATTTCAGCTAGAGGGTATCATACCCGTTATTAGCGTGTGGTTACCATTGCACATTCTGCCTACCAATTTGGGCTGTCGCACCGCGACGGCCGTATATATTACGGCATATTAACAATAAAGCAAAGAAACAAAAACACATATATTGTGTTTTTGTTTCTTTGCTTTGTTGTTTGATATGTGGTCTAGTAATGCCACACCTACCTCGTGTACAACTTTCACGCATATCCATTAAATAGTTTTTGTTTTATTCCCAGTTTTGCCTTTGTTGCTTATTTTTTGAGCAGGAGTGTACTTCAAATTTTATACAGAGTTACCCAATCCTCGCCTTCTAGTGGAATTAAAAAGAAGAGCAAATCGTATCTTAGGAATGATGCTATAGGACTAGAAGTCAATGACTAATAAAGGTACATGCAAATATTGTGGAAGTAATAGGGATAAAACTACCTAAAACTTTTGTCAAAAATGCGCTATAACTGGTCCTGTGGTTAGCATTTAAATGAATATTGAATATGGAAAATGTTGTGATTTCTGATAGTATTTTTGTAATCTTAATAAAAATATTAAAAATTGTCATATTGTCAATTGTCGATATACAATAGACTCAATTCGGGACTTAAGAATTTTGATAACATTAACCGATTGATAACAATAACCGAAATGGGTAAAATCAACTATATTTTTATCACATCGAGGGAAAAGAAACAAAAAGGAAAAAAAAACACATCAGGGCTATCTATAATTTATTTCAAAAATAACAATTTAAAAAATTCATTAATTGTCGCTTGACGACAATTATTCCTTAACAGCTTATTTATATATTGTTCGTACTCATATTGTTTTTAAAAATTTATTGAATGATGCTGCACGCCGCGTTTCAAAATATCAAGAGCTCGCCTCATTTCGACGTTCGTTAGAGGGTTTTCTTCAACACATTCGTCCCCGTCGGAATCATCAACTTTTATTGCTTGGTCTTCCTCACAGACAGTTTGGAAAATTTCCAAGTCTGTTAGTGTGGCAGCTACTGGAATGTCCTCGTCAATGGACATCCACTCTTCATACTCTTCCTTTTGCATATCTTCAGGAGGTTCAATGACAATTACCGATGGTCACGCCCCTGCCCACTAAATGAACGACGTTCGAAGAAAGGATATGAAAAATAACCCCCGAAATTCTTGGGATGTGTGGAGGAAAGTAGCCCCCAGATGTTTCGTTACAAGTGGAGCGAGATATTCTACGAACGTCAATCGTTAACGCCGGTTGAAAATGAAGAATCGGTCAATTCTCTACTTCAAAACTGATAACATGAAACGATGTAGTGATCACACTAAACTAATAATTTTGTGTACATTTGAATACGGTGGTTCGGGACCAGAGGTTTTTGATAATATAAAGCGAATGATAACATTAACCGCGATCACATTAAGCGGACTCAACTGTATCAAAACGAGAGTGTAGAGAAATTTCGTTTCCCCTCCCAAAATGTTTAATTTAGAGTGGCAACACTGTCACTTTATACGTGGTCATCTCGGGTTATAAGTTTTCAACTGAAATGAAAAAAAAAAACAATTTTTCGGATGCCAGCGCAAGATTCTGGAGGTATTAAATTTTCCTTCTGTTTTCAAGAAGAATATATATATTTTT
This sequence comes from Araneus ventricosus, assembly GCA_013235015.1. Taxonomy (NCBI): domain Eukaryota; kingdom Metazoa; phylum Arthropoda; class Arachnida; order Araneae; family Araneidae; genus Araneus; species Araneus ventricosus. The sequence continues at coordinate 960,684 of BGPR01000190.1, read as the reverse complement.
ATTTTTCATCTGTTCCTCTTTCAGCTCCATAACTGACACACACATTGAAAGGGTTTTTTATCAATAAAAGCACATATAATTACCTGAGAGTAAATTAAATGATAATGAGAGTAGGTGCTGAAACACCTCGGCCAAGTGCATCGTACAGTACCTTGGCTACCTGAAAACAGCACAGCAGTGTTGTATCAACATCAAAAAGAGGGTTTTAGATAAATTTTTGTCATAAACAAGTACTCAAAACATTATGCGGGATGGTTAAGGACCTGCCACATGAAAAAGTCGTAGTGAAATTCCTAACACAGACAGAAAATGTTTTTGCATCGGCAGATTTTGAATATGTTTTCAATATAAAAGTCGTAAATATTGTCATGATTTTGCCTGCACCGTTAATTTATCGATGAGGTTAATATAAATTTCTGGCTTCAGTTTATAACTATAACATTTATTAGTTTAGTTTGTTTATAGGCGCCTCAATCCCATGATACCACTTTACGCAAGTCGAATCTGATTGGTTTGTCAGCTCACATGACCTTTTAATTGCGTTGAATTAAGCTTTCAATATCAAAAGTGAAGAGAGAGATGTCTGAGGTAGGGGGATGTAAATTGACATTAGTGTAATTGTATCTCTATTTTTAAGATTCAGGACCACTACAGATGATTCGACATAACGCAGAGTTTGTGGGATTTATTCGTAAAGCGGAATGTTGTTTTTAATCAAAATTGGGGGTCTGTTCTGTTATTTCCAGTATTATTTCTATAGCTATATTAAGAAAAGTAATTTGCTTGGAAAATTTTCATGTTTGGTCTCAGGTGAGTTTCTTGAATTATATTGGGGAGATACTTATTTACAAATAACCTAAGTTCATTAATTTTATTTTTAATACCATTCGCATTCTAATATACGATTCGGAGACAGTTAAAATTGAATTTTTAGCCGATTGGAGTTCTGTCAGAAGTGGTAAAAGCCATGGAAAAACATTGGACTTTTTCGTCAATTGGTTTAGCCTTCGTCAAATCCCCTAATAAGTTTGGATATTGTTTCATCAATTTCTTTAGACCTTCCATTAGCTCTTTTATGTCTCCGAGACCGGAGAAAGTAGTTGTTTGCTTTTTCTTTTACGTTTTAGATTCTTCGTTCAGATCATCTGGTGGTGCCATCTGTTTTTCTTCTGGTGAGTGAAAAAGTTGAGCGAATGTGGCATTTTCATTGATTCATTGATTGATTGATTTTCTTGATTGGCATTAAAAGTTCTTCTTGCCGAGTGGTGATAATTTTGTCTATTTTGCTGGGCGGTAGGTGGTTTGGGAAACTTTTCGCATCCCCTGTAGGAGGCGACACGGCCAATTTTCCCACAGTTAATGCAATTGGGCTTTTCTGCTTTCTCTATAATATTGCGTTGGTTTCTTTGATGTGGTCCTTTGCATTTTAGGCGATTTGGTTTTATCTTGCAACAATCGGCATTATGGTGAAAATAATTACATTTGTAACATTGGTTGACCATATTTCTGCCCCTGAAGGGAACAACAGTTACATTCAGATAGTTTAAATGTTTGATATCATAAATCTTTCCGACGTTCTCTGTTTTGTTAAGTTCTATCAGAAAGAACGAGAGGGGGTATCCTCTTTCGTAATTGAGCCAGTTCGACAACTTTGTTGACAGAAAAGTCAAACTGGTTTTGTAAAATTCTTTTGCGTTGCTCTGGATCATGTTCGTAGGGCAGTCCTTTAATAACTACTTTCAATGGCGTTTGTTGTTTCAAAATTCCATGTAAATGCGTTGAATAGTAAAGGAGATATTAGCATTTGTAGTAAATAATTTTTTCTCGCGCATGCACAAAAGGTAGCGTAATTTTTCTTTCACAACTTCAGAGTCATATATATAGCGCAACTTATATAAAAATTCCAGTTCAATACCGTTAAGATTCAGAAAGACATCGGCATTTTGTCCAGCGCTGCTTTATTTTAAATGCTATTTGCTGCCTCCAGATGGCGTTTGCGCACCCATGTTCCTATGCGATTCTGGGTGCTTATCGAATGCCAGACTTACCCTTAAAATTTGGCCACGTTTTTTTAAATATATATAACACATGACTACAGGGGTTTTAAATAACACATCACAGCTGAAGAATAATGGATATCGGCTTGATTTATGCAGCCATAAAGCATAAGAGGCTGCACAAATCAAGCCGATCCATTATCTTCAGTTGTAATGCGTTATTTAAAACCTTGTATTCCCAAGGAATTTTGTCTAATTTTTTTGTGATACAAAAATATTGTTTGACAAAACATATCGATGTTATTTTGTTGGCTGTACTTTAAACTATTTATTTTATATTATTTTAAATTTTTTATGCAGAAAGCATAGGTATAATCTTTGAATAAAAAGGGGTGTTCCATGAGCTGGAACACTGCGAAGCTTATGTTAAATGATATATGATCTATAATAGAATGGGGAACTTCAGCATTTTTTTTAAATTTTTTTAAATCGATTTAAAATGCTTCGAAACGAACAATAACATTAAAAAAAATTCTAGACAGTTTTTTTTTTTTAAATTTTCAATCAAAGTTCGCCTCTCTGAAAACGCGGGAAAAACGATCCATTTTGGCGCGAAACGGGTCTGACGTCAAAGTTGCCAGACAGGGGAGACACACTCTTCCTTCCCGTTCGCGCTCTATAAAGATTCTCTTTTTTTCAATATTTTCCGACTATCGCATCAGATAAAATAATGTCGGAAAGATACAAGTATTGTATTGTTCCTAAATGTCGTAATACAACTGTAATGGCACCCGATAAATTATTTATCGATGTGACAAGAAATTATGTTATTCGCAAAAAGTGGTGTAAAGCGATGAAGAGAGATCCGAAACTAAATCCGGAATTATCAGCAAGCAGCGTTCGTCATGTCTGTGGAGATCATTTTGATGTGAGTTATTAATCTATATTATACCTATTAAAATTGTATATCATGAAGCACAGTAAATTCAGAATTCGGTATCTTTTTGTTTTTAAAAGAAGTATAAGATGAGGTTAGCAGCAAAAAAAATTAAGATATTTTAAAGCAAATAGTTAAAGTTAATTAGTTTTTTCCCATTTGATTACATGGAATTTATTTTTTTACCCTTTGAGGGGCCATTGCCCCGCAAAGGGTAAAAATATAGAAGAACGTACCTTCTTTAAGAATCTTTTTTTAAAAAGAACTTGCTCATGTTATTTTATAGCATAAATTTTTTCAATGGATATTCGAATGTTTCTTATATTTTTTAAAAAATTACCAGTACTATTGAAAATTAACAAGAATATTTTAAAAATTAGTTTAAATTCACGACTTTTTGATAATAAAATTAGTTTTCATTTGTAGTTCAACAAAATAATTCGCAGAATTAACTTTTGATGCAAAATAAATTCTTTATATTCAATGAATGCATTAAAATCAAAATTAGTCTTCAAAAAGTTAGTTTGCTCCTCAATTATTATAGTTTAGAAAAGGTGGGATAAATTTATATCATCGTGCATCTCGAGTTTGTAGATGACAGCACTTAAATTCCTAGATCAGTCGCATTTGGTCTGGTTTGAATAATATTATAAATTTATACAGTTTTTTTTATATAATTCAAAAATTAACTAACATAATGAAAAAAGCTTACTTTGCAGTAAAGAAGGCTTACTACTTACAGATACTTTGTTCGTATCTTTTCTTTTCTTTTTTTTGCAATTTACGAAAGTGGTTACAGTTTTATCATTTTTAATTTTTTTGTGTATTTCTTTATATAAATTATTTTTACCAAATTTTATATGAATTAGTATAAACCAGTATTTTAAAATTAATACTTGTACAAAGGAAATAATTTATATAGTAAAATAAAACGTAGTAAAATAAAACTATATAAAATAGAATTAATTTTTAAAAGGCACAGGTGTTTTTTTTAAAAAAAATGCCGTACCTGAAATTATTTTGAACGGAACTTCTGAAATAAATTCCTGTTTTTTTTTTCTGTAGGCATACGAAATTTAATATATCATGCAAAATCAGGTTCTTATCTTTTCGTTCTTGCTTGTGCAACAGAAATCTCAGTATCTTCTCGGAATGCCCGAGGGCCCCTCTGCAATTTATTGTTGCTTGATGGTTTCGAAAACCTATACGTTTTTCCTAAGGCGAAGCCTTTTCTGTATAGTATAGAGCCCTGTTCCGATAACTGAATGCATTCAAGGGAAGGTCAAAACAACTTTTCTTATGAGATAATTTACGAGCCGGCGTTTTGTGTCCAGTTTCTTTGTCGGAACTGAATAATTACAGACACATGTACTGACAAAACATTTGTGTTACTTCCCTTGTAATAAAATAAGTAAGCGATCAGGATTTTACTGATAGAAAGTGAGTAGCTTGCTTTGTTCCGAAGCTTTCAAAGAGATCCATAAAAATACTACAGAATAGTGTGTCACATTTGAGTGCTGATTGTTGGAAAATCTGTTGCATTCAGAGAGATACACATTCTTTCAAGGCATTTTCAAATAAAGGGCTGACGATACGATTCGCGGAAGAGTCTCGGGGAATACGGAAGACCATTGATGGGCGGTGGGACTATGTCATCCCTTGTGAAAAAAACTAAAAGCAGAAAAAATTCTTTATTTGTAAAATATTTTATTTTCAGGTGATAGGACATCAACTATGCATAACTAGCTAAAAACTTCACTTTTAAAATGTTAGCTGGTACAAACGCCTTGATTCAAAGCAGAGTACAGAACTAGCGAAAGAGAAGTATGCGAAGGAAGGCACCCTTGATGTCAGAATCTACTCGGCCAATGAGAGTGCGTTTCGGATTGCATCATGATTCCTGCTATTTCAGTGCATCTTTCCCTCTCAATATTTAAATAAATAAATTTTTCTGTAAAATTTCACTTGCATATTTGAAATTAGAATGATTTTTTTCTACAAATATGGATGGCTTTCACGTGTTTTTAAAAAACGCTGAAGTTCCCCATCGTCCAGAGATGTCTATAATGCTGGGCGGAGCTTAAAATAACCCGCCCATTTTGTCTGCGTCATTATTGAACGAGCAAATCGGTTGACTGTATACAGAGCCGGCCCGAACAAAAGCGGGGCCCGGTGCAAAATTGACATACGGGGCCTTGAAAAAATTCCGTCCGACAAATTAATTTGTTGCTTTTTGCTATTTATTACATCGTACAATTTCCTTTTGTAAAAATTAAAGAAAATACAATAAAATAATAAATAATGAAGTTATTTTTATAAAATTAATATTTTATCCACACAAAAAATCGTTAATAAATCAAACAACAAAAATAATTGCTTCATATATAAAACTTAGTAGTTTTCTAGCAAATTCGTTGATAATAACATCATGATTTAGATTTTTGGTTAATGCGGATTCGACAGATAAAACGACTAAGAAAATCAATTGTTCGTCTATAATGCTAGATCTCAATTTTTTAAGATTTTCTTGATAAACATTTTTTTGCAGATGCGAGCGTATTGGTAAGGTCAATATAATTTTAGAACAGAAGCAAAATTTGGATACAATTTAAATAAATTATTTTTAAATAAATACTGTCAATATTTTCATATTAATATTGTGACCTGGAAGGTAAAACTTGACGACAAATTTTGATTTCTTTAAATAAATCGATGCAATTCATTTTCGTCTTGCGCAATCTGCCAGCGGCGTGCGGCCTTGTGCGCTCTCACCTTTCGAAACGCCCTCGGGCTGGCCCTGAATTCAAGCATTCCTTTTTAAATAAGAGATAAAATTCCTCCCATTATTTTTTGCGAATTCAACTTGTAAAAATATTGTCTTGTCTTCCTGATTTTATGAGGAAATATTAAAAATTGTTCAGTTTGAAAACTTCCAGTGCTAAAATTGAAATTATAAAATACAAAAATAGTTTCAACGAGAGTCTCAAAACATGAAAGTTTAAGAGACTTAAAATAACTTTTAACTATGTAGTCGATTGAAAAAGAAAGTCGCCCCCCCCCCTTTTCAATTTTTCTGTCGATTTACGATGTCAGCACATGCATTCAGTATTTAAATAAAATTTCATGCCGTACGAATGGGATTTTCGTTTAATTTAGATTATGTAGTGAATTCTTAAAAGTTGAACTCATAATTTCTTCAGATTTAAAAACAAGTAGACCAAAAAGATAAAACTAAATATATATATATATATATATATATAATCACATGACTACAAACTTATCTACAATTTTGCACAAGCTACTGATAGTTTCGGTTTTAGGAAATTGAATCAGTCTTCAAAATGCTTCTTATATTTTAAAACTTATCAAATGAACTTTGATATATAGTTTCCAAAACTAATAAAAGGTTCCAAATAAGTAACATTTTATAATGAAAAATGCCCAGTGTAAAAGAGTAGAAAACGCAAATTGTCGTTTGTTAATAAAAAAAATTATCTGAAATGTGTATACAATAATAACAAATAGCAAAAATATTGAAATACAAAGACAAAAGGGTAAACTACATTGTTTTATAAATTGATAACCTATTATAATATTAAAATTTTCTTTTTGAAAATCTAAAAGGAAAGGTTGTTTAATAAATAATTATAAAAAAAGAGACAAAAAATAGCGTATCTGAAATTTGTCTGCAAGAAAAAGATGCAGAATATTTTAATTTGCTGTTTGGCTGATACTCCGAATGCAAACGAACTGTTCAACAGAAAATTAATCTTCTGAGAAAACTCCTCGGGTTACTCGTCGTGTTTCACACAATCCAATATTCAGATTCACTATTATTGATTAAACGCTGAGGAATAGATGTAACAGACCACAGAGAAAAAGAATCAGAGTTCTCACTCCGCAATTTGATCAGCGCCCCCACTCGCCATCCAAGGGAACTAGCCACATCGATACCCGCCGCCGTTTCAAACGGAACTCCAAGGTCGCCGCCATGTTAGCTGTGTTGTGTTCGATGTCGATCTTATGAACAAGTAAGTTTAATACATGTTTCCTAACTTACAATCAAAGTCGATTTAGGTTAATCAAACATTTGTAACATTTAGTTTCACTTTTATAAATAAAATAATGAAGTTTATTTTTTGGTGCAATATCCGTTGTCTAAAACTTCTCATCCTAATGGAATGAGAACTGTTGACGCAATATGCAATATAGGAAAAATGTATGCATTCCTGTATTTTTATAGATTTATATTGCTTCTTAATAATTTGACCTGGGAATAAAAACAACCTTAATAACTATCAATCCTTCTTTGACTATTGCTGTGAAAATATTTATTGTTGACTTTTATAATAATTTCCACGAGCTATAATTCTTTTATCAGTCAAGTTGAAATAATATATGAGCTTCTATGTTAATATAAATACAGCAGTATATTACAAATTATGTACTTAATAATACATTCATAACTATATTGTAGAAATTAAGATAAAGTTTTCTAGCATCTTCAGATTATTTTGATTCTCAGTTTTGTGTTATGGAATTTTACAACATGAAAATTGTTATTCTTTGTCCTGAAAGTTAAAGTAATTTTGGGTTCTGTGTTAAGAATTCTTAGTTATATCTTACACAAATCTTTCTAATTTAAAAACGATCTGTTGTGAAATGCTATTAGATGTAAGAGCTGACTAAGAATATCTGTAGTCTAGTTAATGTTACACTATTTTATTATTACAATGGTATAGGGTAGATGCTTCAGTTTTGGCCACATTGAGAGAAAATTTGAATTTTCACAGTGGATGATTGGCTAAAGCTTTTTAAGTCATACTTACAATGTTCTTTAGTAAATTTTCTTGCCTTTGTGTTAATTATAAAATCTTTCTCTGGAAAAATTTATATTTTGAGTTATGAATAAATAAATAATATATCCCAATTGTTAATATAAGTTGTCCCATAAATGTAATTATGCGATGTAAAGTGGAATTAGGCATTCCATAAACTTTGCTAATCTTTACTGCAGGCTTTCCATTTTGATTGTCTTTAATTGCATTTAAAACTTTAGTTGGAGAGTAGCAAAATCTTTTGATGGAAATATCACCTGACTTCTTCTATTTAAATTGGAATTTTTTCCACATAAAATCTAAACAAAACTAAATTAGTTACTTTTATTTTATCCTGATATTTTTAAAAGTATTTTATGAGTAAAAACATAATAACAAACCATGTGGCCAAAAGTGGAACAAGTGTTGTACCCCTTTTGGCCACATGCATGGCCAAAAGCGGTACAACACTTGTATTATATATTATTACAATGTTACATCAATTTATTTGCTGCTATAAGTATGTATATATTATAAATAAATCAGTACCTTTATATAACATCTTCTATTTGCAAATTTAAATTCCATTTTAAGAAGATATTTCTTATTAATTTTTATTAATAATGTAGAGATTTTCCAGATGAAAGTTTCATACTCTTTTGTATAAATAAAATATAGAAAGCTTTTCTGATAAGCATCTTAGCTAATATTTTATTTAGAATATCAAAATATTTTGATCTATTTTAATCATCACAACTTGACACAAGAAAGTTAATTTTATTGTTAATGACTTAGAATTCTAATTATTAGTCTTGGTTAGAGACCCTGTTAAGTGAATATTTTATTCATAATAATGCATGGTAATTGAGTAGTGTTTTTTATATAAAGAAATTTATGTTAAAATGGAATTCTAGTGGAATTTTATTTGTCCTTTCAGGCAGTTCGAGATTTTTGTAGCTGCAGATTCTACAGGATGACGAAGTTGGACAGGAGTTTTAAGTCCTGGTAGGAGCCACTCTAGGAAAGAAGGGCCATTCTATTATGTCCCCCTCCAGCTATTGATTGGGGCCGCAGTGGCCTAGTGGCAAGGTCTCGACCTCGGGACCGGAGGGTCGCAGGCCCAAAACCCGATTCCATCGAAGATTTGCCGTGTATGGGGCCTGTTGCACGCTAAATCATACGCAATGTCCAAACTCCCTCCCGTTGGTGTTGCGCTGAAGTTTTGAGAGGGGGTACCAGCTCAGGTGTCGTCCTCGTTATCTGACTGCGGTTCAAAATTACGAGGTCCATCCCTAAATAGCCCTCCTGTTGCTTCAAAACGGGATGTTAATATAATCTAACCTAATCCAGCTATTGATCTTTTTAAAAAATTACACTGTCTTATATTGAGTATTTTTATACTCTATATAACAAATAAATCTGGCTTCTAGGCAGTGTTTGTTAGAAATGTTATGTATTAACAATGTTGTGTACTTTATTATGCTCGTTCAATAAAATTGTGACATTATATTTTGGGGGTTTTTTTTCCATTTTGTATTATAACATCTTGTTACAAAAATCAATGAATGTATATAATATGTTTTCTGGGTTGAAAAAATTAATGTGTATTGTTGAAAAAATAATTTGTTGAAGTTTAATATATTCTAAAAGAGATGGTATAATATTAACTTAATCAAAAAATTTAATATCCTGCAGAGTTTTTTAAAAAATTGAATTTTCTTTATGAAAATAACATTCTATTAGTTTTTAAATTTTGGAACAAGAATGAATGTGTATTTATTAAAAATTAATTTATTGTTGAATTTTTAAAGTATTCTGAATGTATAATATTAATTAAAACAACAAATTTAGTTTCCTGTAGAGTTTAAGGAAACCACAAGTGAATTTTCTTTATGGAAATTACATTTTATTTCTTAAAAAGTAATTTTTCGTTGAAGTTTTAACATGTTCCAAAAGAGATGGTATAATATTAGCTAAATTAATAAAAATTAATTTCCTGTTGGTTTAAAAATATTTTATGATCTGAAAGAATTTTTCTTGAAAAAGAATAAATGAAATTATTAATATGAAAAATAGTTTATCTTAAATTATTTATCCACTGGTTATAAATGATTGCTACACTTCAAATAGGCAATTCAACTTTTTTTTAATGTTTTGAATGATGTTTAATATTTACTTTTAATTTCTGTATTAAAGAAAAGGCTAATTTAATGAGAATAAAAAAACATTTTATGATTTAGAATAATTATATAAACAATAATAAACGGCATTATTATTAAAACAATGTCAAATTAACAATATATATATATAAAATAAGCTATTCTTAAATTTAATAATCGTTGAAAAACGAGTTAAATATCGTATAAATGCCTATTTATTGTTTACATCGTTGTCATGACGAAAGGGAATGGTTTTGTTTACAATCGCGTCGCAGTGACGTCACACTGACGTATTCTTGTTAGTTCCCTAGTCGGCCACAGATGGCGTACTGTCTATGTGAGGTGTAATGTTAAAAAAAGTTGCCATTAAGGTCTATGGGAGTGAGACCTCTGATTCTTTTTCTCTGTGTAACAGACTACCTTTTAACAAGTACCTACGATGAATTCATAGATGCTGGAAAACCACACTCTTGACAAGTAAAGCGAGAAAACCCTGTGAGATATGTCCTTCATCATCGCTTAGCAGGCCTGCTGAATATAAGGGTAACAGATGTAATCAATTTAGAGCTAGATAAGCAGAAAAATATTCCTCAAAGAGCAGAGGTTCCCAAACTGTTGTACGCGTACCCCTAGAGGTAAGCGAAGGAACAGTTGGTGGTATGGAAACTCAAAGTCGGTAATGACAGACACAAGAAATCATAAGTGATTAACATAAGAATGAACTAATACTATTGTAAAAATTGAATAAAATGTAAAACCAAAAATAAGTCCTGCAAATTTTATTTATTCGAGTCTTTTGACTCTTAAGCTTGCCTAAGCTCTTAAAATTATTGATAAAAGCTTCTTTGCATAAGCGAATGGTTGGAGAAGGTGGGATATGATAATAGGGGTACGCGAAAATAAAAATATTAATCCAGGGGTACGCGAGAGAACAAAGGTTGGGAATCCCTGGTCTAGAGGTGTTTCTTTAAGTTTCCCTGGGGAAGATTATCTGCTAGCCATTAGGGGGACAGATGTGGTACCCTAATGGCCTCCCTTATCCTGAAAGTAATGGTCTCGGGAACAAGGAATGTATTGAATGTTATCACCTGCAATTTATCTTCAAATGACGGACATCCGCTTTGGGGTGCCCCTGCACCAAAAAAAGAGTGACCATAGGATGCCTGGAGCAATCGAACCAGCTTTAGGACTGCACGATGTTATCACTCTTTACCTTTTACTCTGCCCAGAAATAGGAAACACGTGAACCTCCAGGTAGCAAAGTGAATTGTTGGATTCTTATCCACAAGATCCACAAATTACCTTTTTAAAGGATCTTTGAAGGAAATTTTCAAAACCAGATAAAAAAATTGCAATATATTTCTTTTTAGAAAAATTATTAATATTTTATGCCTTTTTTTACATAAACGATGATTGAAAGAACTTTGAACAAGGATAAAAAAATTTAATGAATTTTGCAAAATCCGTCAGCGGCGCGGGGCCTTGTGCGGTCGCACCGTTCGCACCCCCCCTTGCCGGCCCGGACTGTATAAGACCTCAATGTACCTCAGCTTTCAACAATGAAAGAGAAACACGTAATTAAATATTTGTTTAAACAATGAAACCGAATTGAATTGGGTTTCAACAAAGAAAAGTATTGTTTCAAATCATGCCAAAAAATATTTTTATATATAATGCTGGGCGGAGCTTAAAATAATCCCGCCCATTTTGTTTGCGTCATTATTGAACGAGCAAATCGGATGATTATATAAGACCTCATTGTACCTCAATTTTCAACAATTAAAGAGAAACTCGCAATTAAATATTTGTTTAAACAATGAAAATGGATTGAGTTGCGTTTCAAAAATAAAAAGTATTGTTGTAAACTGTGCCAAAAATGTGCATGATATTTTGTATTACATCTTTCGTGAGTAAATCTGTTACAATCAGTTCTGAGATATGGTTTGCAGGCTAAAAGCCCGTCTTAGATGGGTACAAAAATTTTCACGAAAGATGTAATACAAAATCTCATGCAAATGTTTTGGAATAGTTTACAACATTACTTTTCATTGTTGAAACGCATTTCAAACCAATTTCATTGTTTAAACAAATACTTTATTGCGCTTTTCTCTTTAATTGTTGAAAGCTGAGGTAATATTCTTATACAATCATCCGATTTTCTCGTTCAATAATGACGAAGACAAAATGGGCGGGGTTATTTTAGCTCCGCCCAGCGTTGCAGACATCTCTGGACAATTCTATAATATATTATTTTGAATTTTTTATACAGAAAACATACGTATAATCGTTGAATAAAATGGGGTGTTCCATGAGCGGGAACACTGCGACAATAGCGTTTATCATATTACGCGGCATAACGCTATGACGAAAGAGAACATATATGTTTCCGTTTTCTGTTTTGCTCTTTTTGGGGGAATGAACACAAGCCAAGGAATGCTGAGATTGAGGTTTGGATTTCTTGGGAACGACTTACCCCTACTGTGGGTCGGTGTAAATTTGTGGGGATTTTATCAGTAGCTCGAGTCATCTTTACTTAGAGCTGCGCGAATTTTTTGCTGTCTATTTTGAGTTTCGATACTGTTCATTTTATATAATTGTGTAGATATTTTTTTGATTATATATTATAGCTTTCATGAAGCTAAAAAATAGATGAATTTGCAAATATTTTTGTATGTAGGACTTGTATATACGTAGGTGGTTCAAAAAGTAAGGTAACAAGAGCTCTCAAATTCCATCTCTAAATGGAATAGATTATCACAGCGTTCAAAAGTCCCCGGTAGATGGAGCTAGTTGCACAAAAGCGCTCCGAAATCTCTATTAGAAGATGGCGGCGTTGACGGATAGATGGTCGGCGATTGAAGTGCGAAGTGTTATAAGATTTTTGCATTTAAAGGAAATATCCCCAGATCAAATTCATCGACAACTAGTGGAATTTAGTGGAGCGAGTGTAATGTCACGAAAACAGGTGTGGTTTGTGGTATTGGTGCAAAGAATTTGAACTAGACAGAACAGATGTGCGAGACGAGGAAAGGTCAGGGCGACCAAGCATGCCCACCACAGCCCGGACTCGAACCAAGTGATTTTCATCTCTTCGGACCGTTGAAGAAGCACGTGGCAGGTCGCCATTTCAGAACCGATGCCGAAGTTCAGGAACCTGTCATTAAGTGGCTCCGCGACCTGGACCCCGATTTCTTCTATGTCGGTTTCGATAGATTAGCTTACCGATGGCACAAATACTTCAACAACCATGATGACTATGTGGAAAAATAATATGTACCAGTGCCTTTCTATCTTTGTCTATCTCTTTTATTTCGTGAATAAACTGCTTCTTTCAGAGGACTTGTTACTTTACTTTTCGAAACACCCTCGGATATAGAACTGTAAATATTCATCTCATTTACTCATAGAAAATCATATATAACCAAGAATTTTTTGGAGATGTAGAGTAGCAGGCCTCTTTGTGGTGCTTCCTGGGTCATGCTAAATCTGCTACCCAGGTATAATACATTGTTTTTTTATTCACATCCATTTTACTCATTTTTGCTCTTCGCTACAATGCTCGCTTAGTCACACTTTTCAGAGTTCTAGAGCGAGGCCGTGCGCAAAAAGTAAACAAACCTTAGAGACTATTGCGCAAGTCTTCTGCGCACGGTCTCGTCTAGAGGCGCAGTGTTCCCGCTCATGGAACACCCACAGAATCAAAACGGTAAGTGCAATCTTTACGAAATTTTACCTGCGTACTCCTTTAGGTCTAAATAGACTGCCTACAACTTTTTTGTTTGAATTTAAACTTGAAAGGGTAGTGTGCCGCAAAGGGTTAATGGTAAAACCGGCCATGGGAGTGCTATATTTAATTTTTTATAGTAAAAGATATTGAGTCGCTTTGATTTCGCTTGAATGCTTTTTTTGGCTAAAATATATATTTATGAAACTAGGAATTATGATGGGTTAATCGTTCTCTAACCAATGACATTTTTAAAGTGAGGGAAATAAATTGTATTTACCCACACATTGTTCTTTTACGTGCTTGTTTTTTCCTTTTCAATCTTCAAAATATTCTTACTCTCCCTTCATATTTTTATGAATACGGATTTATAATAAGTGCAATCCGTTTAATGATTGATAATATTAAATTCTGTTATTATGAATACCAATTTTGCTTTCCGTACGCCAAATTTTCCTTAGATCCACGTGATCCGAATTTTATCCTCAGCTATTACATATGAATTTGAATTCCACGCTTAAAAACCACTATGTTTTTCGTCTATATTCGAAGTGAGTTTTAAAATTCCATACTTAACAATTCCATTTAAATCCTTTCTTACATTTAGTTTTTCCAAATTCCTCTCCGAAGCTTTCGTTAAAATACCCTAATTACTTTTGCATATCACGTTCATTTTTGTAACATTGCACGTGCAGGCACATGTTTCTTAGGACTCAGTTACTGTACAAAATGCCTGGTTGCTGTCTATCTTTTGCAATGATGTTCTTATCGTGCTTCGAAATTTAAGAACTGGATTTGAACACTTTATCTTAGAATTTTAAATAAAAATCTAAATAAAAACGAGATTACTGTATTAAACGTGATCAGAGGTGAAAAGGTAAACAGAGTATTCAGTCTCCAAACAAAGCTTAGAAATAAGAAAGAATGTGGATATATGCTTGTTACTAATTATTTCAAAGCTAGTCCAGGTATCAAAACTGCGTTTAGTAAAAAAAATGAAACCTGTTACTTGTTTTTTAATTTATAGTTTAGGAAGCGGATTTCAAGAAATGTTTAATGTGAGTTCGTCTTAGTTTTATAAGTGTAGTGTTTGAAGTCTAGATAGTAATTTCTATTCTTGTTACACGTTTACGTATATTTTCTGCGTCAATGGTGAATAACTGTAATAAATAATTTTTGTAAATCTTCTTAACGCTGTTGAATTAAAATCAAGTTTAATTTTGGAAGCTCATTTTCTCTTGCCTCGAGGAACTATTTTCAATCCTAAAAATTTTACAAATTGATTTTAATTCTGGTTTGTAAAATTTGAAATTAAAAGCCGTTATATTTTACTTGGGGTACTGAAATACTGAATGTTTCCTATTGCACGTCGGTTCACCATGGCCTTATCTGACTCTTTCACCAATAACCACAACATGAGTACCAATCTACCACTGATGGACGGGGCCGGCCCAAGGGGGTGCGAACGGTGCGACCGCACTAGGCTCCGCGCCACTGACTGATTTTGTAAAATGAAAATGCTTTATTTTTTTGTTTTATTCCGAATATACATATATTATAACCTTATTCTAATAAGTCGCATACCAAATTGTATTTTATAAATTTATGATGCAGTTATTTCTGTTATTTGATATTAAGTTTTTTCAGTGATGCAAATGTTAACTTTATAAAAAATTAATTATCATTTCGATATATTCCTTAACTCCTTACTATACCAATTTGTGCAATGTGATAGCAAAATGCAATAGATAATTATTTTGATAGACAAATTTGTGTCAAGGCCCCGCAAGACAACTTTGCACCCCTTACTATACCAATTCGTTCAATGTGATAGCAAAATGAAATAAATAATTATTTTGCTGAACGAAATTTGTGTCAAGGCCCCGCAAGTCAACTTTGCACCAGGCCCCGCTGTTGTTCAGGCCGGCCCTACTGATAAATTGACCAGCACATTCTAGTTCTGACTGAGAAGAGTCTTATTACTCAAGGGCTCACTTTTTCTTACTTAACTTTTTTGTATAAAACTTTACTTTTAATTCTTATTGTTCACAAGAATGCTATCCGTTGAATTATCATTTTTGAACTTTTCTTCTTCTGAAGAATTTCTTTGTTTCGGACCATTGTTTTTCGCAACATGGCTTACATATTTGCCGTTTCTGGTCTATCTGAACTTACATAACAGAATTTTCTTATATTATCCAGATAAAGACATCTTATCATCTAACTAAATCCTTAAAACGAAAGATCTCATTTGAGTATGCTCATCTCAGCTAACATGATTTCTCTACCATTCATTATAAAAATGCGGATTAAAAAATAAATTTAGCAAAATTAATTTTTTAAAAACACACTTTCATTAATGTATTAAAAGGTAGAATTTTTTTATGTTTTAATCATTTTCTACTTTTTAGTTTTTGTTTATCATTGCTATAAATATTATGGAATCTTGAAATAAAGTTTTTCTCAAATTCACTACCTTATCACCACAGTATACATCAAAACTCGGAGCTTAGACGGCTCAATCGAGTTCACTACCAGATGACGCCACTTGTATGGAATCAAGATTTAATTACATTAATCAATTAACTGATAATCATCTTCTGAGAATATTAAAATGGTGTATTGTCATCGAGAAAACACATATGTACAAAATTTTAAAACTAGCACATCAAAATAAGTGAAAAATCGATTACAAAATTCCATCTTTACAAATATGAAACAAGTTAAGTTAAATAAAAGTATATGAAAAGAATCAGCATACACACTTGATTTATTTTCATTAACTATATTTTTTTAGCTGTAATTCTAGGTTGAGTTCAAAATAATGGTAAATATGAGTTTTACTACACCATTCAACTTCAAAAAATGAGCTATCTAAAGTAGGGGCACACGGGGTAGTAGGGGATATGTACACATAGGAAATAAGAAAACGACACACATGAAAAATTAATATATGACATATAATAACTTTGTTTTATACATTTGTTTAATAATACATTTGTTTTCAAAATTTGAATTGAATGTAATAAAAATATGTATTAAATTGTTTTTTTTATTTGATGAAGCTGAAAAATTTGATAGAGAAGCATAATTTTAAAATTTTTATTAAGTGACCCTATTTAGAGTCGTGAACATAATATACAAACACTTTATCTAAAACATATTTTCTTAAATTGTGGACATTACTGGTGCCGTGAAAATTTTCAAATCTTCATATTCTTTAAAATTTTTCGGTATTTGTTAGAGAAAATAGTTAAGTAAATAATTTTGACTTAAAATGAAAGGTTTCAAGGCAACTAAGGATGGCTGAAAAACCATGTTAAATCGAATTTCTTTTTATTTATCAATAATTATTGCTCCTTTCTTCAATTTATTTTTCAATTTTATGCTTATGGTATAATTTTTCGCACATAAATGGAGTCGCAAACATGCTTCCTCCTGAAAAGAGATAGAGAGTGGACAAGGCTTCTGGTCTAAAGAAATTCATAAATTAATGTTTTGGGCCTCTCAGTCATGAGGCTAGTAAAAGAACGCATTAGGGATAGTGAGTAGATGCTTTTTGACTGAATTCTTAATCTAGATTATTTCGAATAAAATATGTTTTACTATACTTAATTAAATTCTTTAGCAGAAAAAAGGAAAAAGAAATGCATTTAATCAAAACAATTCTTAAAAACATACTTTTAATAGTGCACTAAAAATAGAATTTTAAAAAAAATTTAATTTTTTTTTTATTTTTTAGTCTTTAATTTATAATCCATTATTATAAATATTATGGAATCTTGATATAAATTTTTATAGAATTCACTACCAGGTGGCGCCACACGTAAGAAATAAAAATTAAATTAAATTAATCGATTAACTAAGTTCTGAAAATATCAAAATAGAGGATTGTCATCGAGAATATGTAAATGTAGAAAATTTCAAAACTAGCACATCAGGAAGTGAGTGAAAAAATCGGTTACAAAATTTCATCAATTATAAAACAAATCAAGTTAGATAAAAGTTTTTTAAAAAATTAGCTGAACCGCGATTTTTTTTCGTCTGCTTTGAGTGGTGGCCGCATCTTGCTTTTCTCGTCATTTGTGTTTTCAATCCTTTGAATATATATTCAAAAAAAATTAACATATGTCGCTTTTTAGATTTCATCAGACATACTCGAAAGATATCTTGTTTATGAAGTGAGTACTTGAGTGAAAGTTCTTGCCTAACAACAAACCATCACCCACACTGCTTTTTCCCTAAACAGACTAGAATAAGTCTGTAGAATGTCAAATATATATTTTGAAATTCCTATCCGTTAAATAAAATTAAAGAAAAAAACATTATTCATTTTTTAGCTAATTAATATACATTATGGCTGCATACTCTCACGTTCCTTGTCACTTTTACCATGTTTAAAAATTCAAATCACAATGAACCTGAGTAGCTAATGTTGATTAAAACAGAGTAACGCAGATAATACTGTACGTGTATGCGATTCGACGAAACAAATGGGAGCATTGATGTAACACTCTTCTTGGAGGATTTCTGTTTTGCGATGATCGATGCTTTTTGCCTCTTTAGCTGGTTGGCTCATATAAAACATAAACAGTATTCAATCAGTTTCCTTATCTGACCTTCATCTAAAGTTTAGTGCGTTGAAATCCATTCATTGAAAACATTCAGACGTCTGGAATTATTTGTGTTTTAGAAAAGAATATGTGGGTCGGCAAAATCTCCATCTGTCCAAAAATCTTATCACTGTAGAATTTGTTAAATTCTTAAAATTGAAAATGTAAGATGATTTGATCTTTCTAAAAATTCCTATTTTTGTCGCCTTACCACAAGTCATCATATGCAAAAACTTCGTCAAGTTCAATTTAGGATGAGGAGGTAAGAGACTGTTCTTTATATGAATGATTTTGAATTAGTAAAGCTGAACAGTACGATTTAAATAATTACAGAGGTGTTTCATTTCCTAGTTTTTGTGATCGACATGGACAGTGACCTTATCGTTTAAATAAGTATTTTTCGTATGTGCCTTAATTTTTCCAAATTGTTTCATTTTCATTGAGAAAATAAGCTACATTTGTTGCAGTTTAAATAAAATACATGAAACCGATTGGTTATTTGTATTCTATAGTAATTTATTTATATTTCTACTCGAAAGTTGAAACCATTATAAATCATTAAATTCCTGGCAATCGGATGTCTCCTCTTAGGCACCATTCTAAAAGATACATCATTGTTACCAGTGGCGGCGAGGGGTTAAGTTACATGTGTTGCTGTTTAAATAAAATAAATGAAATCAATTGGTTATCTTCATTCTATAGTAGTTTATTTATATTTCTACTCGGAAGTTGGAAACCATTAAAATCACTTAATTCCTGGCACTCGGATGTCTCCTCTTAGGCACCATTCTAAAAGGTGCATCATTCTTACCAGTGGCGGCGAGGGGTTAAGTTACATGTGTTGCTGTTTAAATAAAATACAGGAAATCAATTGGTTATCTTTATTCTATAGTATTTTATTTATATTTCTACCCGGAAGTTGGAAACCATTATAGATCACTAAATTCCTGGCACTCGGATGTCTCCTCTTGGGCACCATTCTAAATGGTGCATCATTCTTTCCAGTGGCGGTAAGGGGGGGGGGAAGTCGCCCTCCCTACTTTTTTATTTCAAAATTAAATTATTTCATTTTAGATGCCAAAAAATAGGAATTATACAAAAGCAACAGTGTTCGGGAAAAATAGCTAATTTTTTAACTGAATTTTTAAATTTTACTGTCTACCCCTTATACTTCCGGGTCTTTTAGATGTCTATAATTTTTTTTGCCCCTTCCTTTGCCACCCAATCGCCGCCACTGATTCTTACGTTTCTTGATTTTTTACAGTTAAACAAAAAAAAAAAAAAACCTACGTAGTAAGTAGTAAAACGTTACAGAGTCATTTTTCGTAAAAAAAAACCAAACTTATACCTAAATTATATTTTTTACTTCTTGAAACAGTAAAATGACCCTTTTATTCAGTGAATTATAATGCATCTTGTTACTTTTACGAGTTCAAAGGGTTAATAAACCCTTGTGGAACAGCTAGATTGGTTTTATTTCCTTAATAAGGTTAGTATGTTTTAAATTATTTTCAACAACTAACCAACCATGGTAAAAAAGTATTATGGCACAATGCTAAAAGATCTTCATTGTTTCATTGTTCAGACAACTTATTTGTTTTTAAAAAGGTAAATGAACTGAAATT